>VCCN01006862.1:1763318-1773442 GCA_006491835.1 Architeuthis dux | reverse complement strand
GACTGAATGTACAGTCGAAAGCTCGGTCAAATATATCGTTTGCACAATGTTTATATATATTGGATCCTGACATGCGTTCTCTTGTGCGTAAACAAGAAAGACAAAGAAAGAAGGGTAAAACGTTTAAAGGAGACTAAAAAGGTATTTAAAAAATCATGAAGATTCCAGATCAGAGACGGAACGTTTGGCCCGAAGGCTAAAGCTTTCAATGTACTATGGTTGGTTGGGTAGGGTTCCAATTTCAGGCGAGAGCAGTAATAGGCTCAGAAATTGTTCAAGAGACCGAACACACCACGCACCATTCAGCACCCGAAAACTCAAATCCCTAATCAATTAAACTGCTACCATGCTCATACACACACACACGCGAACACATACAGTCACACGCGCGCACACATACACGCACACATGTGCACAAGTTTTAGTCATACCGATTATGTTCCTTGACTAAATTTCTAAAAAACAAAAATTACGAACGATTAAAATCAATGAAGATTTTAAACATAAAGAATCAAAATTGGGATTGATTTTTAGTTAAAAGAATTAATTTTTTTAAATTTCAAAATCTTGATTAAATATAATTTCTTTTCCCCATCGCGTAAAAAAACGATAATTTTCCGCTGTTTAGTTCTTAAACTTTAAAAATGTTTTGAAATTATTGTGGACAGCGTAATAATGTTAATTACAATTATCTTGGTCTTCTTGGTGGCTGAAATAGTTGAGTTTTTGCGACTGGCACATTTGCACCAGAGATCGAAGCTCAAGCTGCAGAAAAGGCCAGGATTTCAAATGTTGAGGCAGGTCGGTCCTCCCCACTTGATAGATTGACGCAACACTTCAATGTCACCTTATTTGGACTTGTGATGCACTAAACCAAACTTAGCAAATACGAAAATCCGACTTGATTTGCATTAATTCGTGACGTAGGATGTATTCCATTGATACCTGAGATCGGTGTTCAAACCGAGATAAAAAAAAACAAGTTTTCAAATCTTGTTTTTCAGGACTGGCTGCTTCCCATCCACTTGGAATATAGACGCAACAGCAGACCGGATATCGACATTCATAGCTTGTGGAACCATTTATCAGGAAGGGACAAAGTAATGAACTTGGGATTCCATAAACATGGTCAGAGAAATGAAAGATTGTGCAAATTCCAACGGGCGGTCACGAGGTGAACGCAGAGGTCAGGAGGAGACAGTTCCAAGAACACAGAGACGCAACCACCGAACGAGACATGTATGAGAAGATTCCACAATATCCCAGAACACAACAGACACCCGAAGACGACCTGGTAGTACACGGCCGAAACGTTGTGAAAAAACCCAACAAAGACAAAGGAATTAGTCACGAAAGAAACCACAGACAATGAATAAAACAAAATTAAAATTCAGACAAGGCCAATTTCCATACTCCGAATTTCCCTCCATTTGACTTTGTGTCGAAAAACATTGATTAAAATTATTTATTCAGAATAAACGAGAGTTTAATTAAAAATATTTTTCATTTTTTTCATGAAAAAATTCTTTCTTTGAAGATAAATCAGATAATAAATTGACTTGGTCATCTTGATTAAATGGTTTCAACTAAAGAAATATTAATTAATAAATAAAACAGTCAACATGAAGACCAGAGAATTTAATATATCTCACCGTGCATGGAATAACTTTTATAATTCTGATGTCTATATATTTAGAGAACTTAGTGAATTTTCGTTACGTGTATCTCATGAAACCGGGAATAACAATTGTTTTGTTGTCATTAAATTATGAGGATTGAAAAAATAGTCTAGTCATCGAAGTGCTTTTCCCTCCTTCATCTGAATTGCATGTTGACTGACTTTCATAAAAACCTCACTATATTTTCCAGTTGTTAAAATAACAATTATTTCTTTTTATATGGTTTATCCTGCCCCAAAACGTTGTTTTTATCACCTGCCCCAAAAGGTCGTTTTCATCACCTGCCCCCCAAACGTTGTTTTTATCACCTGCCCCTAAACATTTTTGAATCACCTGCCCTATTCTTTCAGTAACGCTTGCATTAATTCCCAACCACTGACAACAATTCCTATCTTTTACTAATTCTCCATACAGCCGGAATGCCGAAACCTAAAAACATATTTTAGGTAAACAAATTGCAAAGACGGTGTTTAATTATCAAATTTTCCCCCTACTCTGAGAAATATCTTTTTGTTAGTAGAGAAAATGACTAAAGTTAAGTATGGTGAAGTAGTTGTAAAGTCAGTGGGCAGCAATAAGAACAGTGGGAAATAAGGTGGGTCCGAATCTTACCTATGTATACTGGATTCAAATGCTGTTAGCACTAAAATACAACCGTGATTATTGTTTCTTTTTTCCCTTGTTGCCATATTTTGTTGTATCATTATGTATGTAATCATTAATGTGAATGATAGTACTGGCGTTATTTCTTTAGTAAATCCTACCCATGATATCACTGGTTACATAAAGCGCTTTTTAATAAAGAATGTACTCTGTGATCCTATTTGTAATTATACTACGAGAGAAGAATAGAATAAATAAGCACGAGGCTGATTACTAAATAAACATGCTGTCCGTCTTAATTCTCACCTCTAAGAACGAAGTTGGACAGAGGTTATACATTCACCCATGTTTATCTGTTTCTTTGTCAAAGGCCTCAATGGCTTTCAATGACATTTTGTGGATGGATAGGTCATGGACCAAGAAACAATGAATAGCATTTGGGGAAGAATCCAGGGATTTCTTTACATTTTGTTTTTTCAGCTTTTCGGATGTAATAACACGGCAATGACATCATCGTGGTTATATCATCATGAATAAATATGATTAAATGCATTATAGTTGTTTATAGAATTATTGATGATATGCCTCTGATGAACAATTATTACACACTTTTGTCAAGGGATAGTCTGGGAACTGTAACCTGGTTGTTCAGTTTTTAGTGACAATGGCGTTGGAAGAGGTATGTGCTCTCTGAGTGCTTGCTAGTTGTTGAAGAAACCCTCGTGCAACTTTCAACTGGATAAATAGCTTGCAAGTTTAGAAAATTCCTGTACGTACTTCACTATAAGTGGCTACACGAGCCTTTCCAGTAAACGACAATGTATTCTCATGCACGAGTAGCCTTATCGATTCGTTGAACTAATTGGTTTGGATGAATACGGTGCAGTATCAAGTGTTTCCCGTCAGACACGGCCACAAGGATTTATAAGTTGTTCTAGAACGAAGGTAAATGAGCAAAAACAACATCCCTGCGTACGATTTAGAGTGAAAGAACAATTGAAGGATTGTTGTCGACAAGAATATTTAATACTGACTGATTCGGGCTTCCGAGTGCGTTTTGGATAGGCATTCGCATTTCGTAGATTTTAAAGGACGTCGCGACATTGTCTTCGATCACAACTGCTTTGGTTGTTCTGTCACGTATCTTCATCGATTCCGAGCTTCGAGGTTAAGGTCATGCCCAAGATTTAACCTACACAGGTAAAACTGGCGTGTTTTTTTTGTTCCATATCTCCTTTAAGATGCCTAAAGAGAATTTAATAAATCTTTGTAAAAATAGAAGAATGGTAAAAGTAACATGAGGGGGTTGGCGTTGCATAAAATGTCGTACAGGGTGTCGACATCGATTAATCAATCACACATACATAAACAGAGAGAGTGTGGGTTAGAGATAGTGAGAGTGAGTGATAGTAATGATAGTGTAAGAGGGGTGTGTGAGGAGAAGAAGCAATGCTAGGGGGAGTTGTTGATTATCCGTGTTTTGAATTCGTTACGTTCCGTAAGCAAACTACTATATCTTCATGAAGCACATACATTACTTACTTGCTATTCAAATATTAGGATGCTTGTCATTACAGAATTGACAGACACAACAAATAAGTTTAAACCGAATCTTAATTGTTACTTTGTCTAAGTACTAAAGGTTACGATTTACGATTTTTACTTCCTTGCCAATTACGTTTTAATCACCCCCCCCCACCAAAAAAATAAAATAAAATAAAACTGTTGTAGACTTTAGATATTTCACTCTAGATGGTTTTAGTCTATAATTTCCAAAGATTTCCGTTTTTTAAAGCTAAGAAACACATTCTAAGGGCCTAACACAAAATTACGTTTAGAATTTTAAAGTACGGAACGCTCAAACAGCTATGTTTTTTTAGCTTCTGTTTAGTTTACATAACTAAATCTAGGCAAGTCGAAAACATTTTTTTTACATTCACTGCAGTTTTTTGTTTTTGTTTTTAATATTCATATACTTATCTTTATCTATATAATAAGCGCTATTGGCTGTCTTTAAGCGCTAAAGTTTGTTTGTCTTCGGGGTAATAACATATTGTCGCATTATCGCTGTAAATGCTAATCCATCCAATCTTTTTCAAATACAGAAACCACGAGAGTATTGCATTATTGCTGTAAATCGTAATTCATCCAACCTTTTTCGAATACAAAAGTCACCGTCGATTTCCACAAGGGCCTGTGTTGGCGCCCACGAAAAGAAAACCCTGATGAATAAATTCAATTAATTCAATAAGACTAACTAGCGTCCATGTAAAAAAGATCGATAATAATGCGTTTCTTAGCTTAAAAAAACAGAATTTTTTGGAAATTATAGTCTAAACCCATCCAGAGTGAAATATCTAAAGTGTATTATTATTTTTTATTATATATAGAAGTAAAAATCGTAATTATGACCGTAACTTTTAGTGGACGGTGAAAGCTGCATGTCTACTTGAATTACTTTCGATCTGGCGAGGAATCGGTATGCATCTTTGTAAATAGTGGTAGTGAGCGAGGCATTGGGTGTGCAGCTTTTATTGTTTGGTGCTCACGAGGAATCGGTACGCAGCTTTGTAAATAGTGTTAGCGAGCGAGCAATTGGATGTTCAGCTTTTTTGTTTGGTGCTCGCGATGAATCGGTACGCAGCTTTGTAAATAGTGGTAGTGAGCGAGCAATTGGATGTTCAGCATTTTTGTTTGGTGCCCGCGAGGAATCGGTATGCAGCTTTGTAAATAATAGTAGTGAGCGAAGAATTGAGTGTGCAGATCTTTTAGTTGGTGAGCGGACAAAGATGCACGTCTACTTCATCGTATTTTCTAACAGAGTTCTAAAATAATTTCTAACCGATTTTTAAAAAAGCCTGGACGTATACTCAGAATTTGCGTAGAATTGGACGACTGGACGTTGAAAATGAAACGACAGGCCGAAATATATCCGTTGTCAAAACATATGTTACGGAGAAAACTCGTTTAATGCAGTTTAATTTGAATGTTGCAAACTTCAAGTTTTAGTTCAAAGGACGATTGAGATAAACATGCAATACTTAATTGGGTCTTCTTTAAAAACAGGTGCGTGACACGTGTATTTTCATATAAAATAAAGGGTCTTTTGATTTGGAAACAGAATCTATGGAATTTACTTGAAAGTTAATTAAACACTCCCATAATAAGGAATTTAGTTTAGAAAGAAAAGCATTTAATGTTTATGTTCAAGCGTTCAAAATACCCTCCTTCTGTTGCAAATGGTCTATTGTAATTGTAATTGTTTATTTCAAGAACTCATAATAGACGGAATCTCGATACTTCATCAAGTGCTCACCAAGTCCTCATAAAGGTGGAGCTTTGGGTTAGATGTAGACGTGTGTTTCAAAATCTTTCAACGAGTAATAGAAGAATTAGTCTTACTATTGTTAATACTAATGATGGTTATGTTCCTGAAAAATAAAATAAACAGATTTTATTCTGCCCCCAGAATATGACATAAACTTCAGAACGGCCTAATAATAACTATTATTATTAGATGGAGAAGAAGAAGAAGAAGAAGAAGAAGAAGAAGAAGAAGAAGTGGATAACGATAATAGGTTGAATGTATAGGCTTGTTTATAGAGAAGGCGATTGTGTTGCAAGAAGAAAAAAAAGGCAAGCGAAGAGAGATGTAATTCTATTTTTTGCTAAGCAAAGTTCGGCAAAGTTCGTCTGGCTTTCTTCCATTGCACCGTTTTCCCTGCGAAAAAGAACAGTGATGCGAACAAAAAAAAATCGAAGTTGATTTGTCCAACATGAAACGTGCTCGAGAACATTGTCTGTAGTAATTCTGAAAAGAGGGGGAGAATCGAATCGGAAGGTTCTGTTAGAGTAATTTACTAAGCTTAGCTTATTCTGGCATAGAACCACAGCAAAGGGGCGCTCAGTGTGTAACATAATGCACTAGTTGCGCATATGGAAATAGAACATGCAAGTTGCAATGATGAAAGAAGAATGACGGAATCTCTTGCTTTGATGAAAGTCGTTGTTCTTTATTTCTCTCGGAAAATGTTATTTTCGCTGAGTCGTGCGAAAACGAAATGTAAACAAAATACATTCAGTATCGTATTTGGAAATATAGTCGCAGTTAGTCAAAGAAAATACAGAGAGAGAGAGAGAGAGAGAGAGAGAGGGGGGTGGACGATTAGGTTAAGATAGATTAAGACAGCATATGTCTCTTTTGCTACGCCTAATTAAAGACGTATGCGTAGGACGAGGAGAGGCCTAAGCGGCCTGCCTGAGTGGCTCTCTGGGTCGAGGCCTGCTGTCTGTCGTTGTGCTTAATTACTCCTTTTTCTTTTTATCTCCTTTCATGGTTCACATTCCGACTGTCTCTTCGACTTCCGCCTAGCTCACCTATGCTATTGAACATTCTGTCTTTCTTTCTTTCTTTCTGTTCTTTCTTTTTCTCTTTCACACCTAGCAAACGAGCATTCCCACGTAAAAAGATACTTGTAAGTTTGATTCAACCCTCTGACTTTGATCTGTCATAGACATTCACATCACTATCTTCCGTAATGTGTTTTAAATAGCCATTCAGCTAGATTTTAATCTCTTCATAAGTCCCCTAACTCAAAGTGTGATTTTTTTCGCGGATAAATGTATCTATAAAGTGCACCTCAATGTTTGAAAGTGGGGCCCATCTGCTTGATGCCCGTTTTTTGGCCACGAGAAAAAATATTCTATTCATCAAAACTGAAACCATGGGAGAATGTATTTCTTGAAAAAAAACCTCCAAAAACCGCAGAATTGTTTAGTGTATTTGATACTCGCCCCATAATAACATTACGAGTATAGATCAAACTCAGTAGACTAGCGAATTGGCCAGTTAGACAGGTTTTCTAACATTCTCGTTTCGGTAGGAGTCATACATATTTATCAAGATAGCTTAGTTCATTAGGGAACCAAATCACTAGAAATGAGGGTTAACCAGATGGGAGGATCTGAAAATCGTCTTGAAAATCAGTGTTTGGTATCCTGGCTTGTAATTAGGCTCTGTCACCACTGGCATTAATTTCCCACCTAGCAAGCATTCTCTGAACGTTTTTGTTATAAGTCTTCTCATTGCTATCACTTTTAATATCAACTAGCTGAGCACATACAAATTCCACGAGTATTGACAACCAAGATTATCCTTAATCTCATGTATCTTCTCTTTTCTCACGCTTTGTTCGTACCTTCTCATTCTCTCTCTTATCCCTTCCAATCTTCGTTGCCCGTCCATGTTTTTATCTAACTGTTGTACAAACAACGATAAATTTCCTATGCGAAAATCTTCCTACCCCTCAGTAAACTACCTAACTTTATGTTCAACACTCCTATTAAACTACCTAACTTCCATTTATGTCTGTTCTCTTCCTACCCTCTTGTTAAACTAACTAAGCTTTCCATGTTATTACTAAAAGCGGACGCAGGAAGGTAGGAACAATCAGAATAATATTATAGATACATATTAAACGTAGTGTATTTCACGATCGGTAGATCACATCTTCTCACCAAAAAGCGATTCAAATAATATTCAAATCAAATGTATTATATCATATACAATAGGCTGGTAATATAGATGTTGGGTCGAGTGTTAAATGCATGCGCTCTACAGTTAGGTGCCAGGATGTGTTGCAGTACACTGTAGTTAAAAAAAGTGATCTTGTAAAATAAGCGTATTATAGGCAAGCTAATACGATATCTTTCGGCAGCCCAATATCCTAAGCCAGCGATTCTCGCACTTGGCGCCCAGGGAAGACATTTCCTAAGGGTAGGAATTTGAATTGAATTGAGAAGAAATTTCAGTCAGGGGTCCGGGGCGTAGAATGGAAAGTATAATGGTGGACAGAATCAATAAATGACAATTCAAAATGGGAGAGAAATTGTGGAAGTCTGTGATCGTAAGTGTGGAATATGACCCGGGAATCTGAGAATCAATACCCTAAACCAGGAACGGCGAAATCCTTTTGAGCGCGCGTGTCCATCGTGGGGATGCATTGGTGGTATACCTTTCTTTTTCGGACCAATGGGATGTTCTTGTTCATGAGGGTTGAGCTTGCTCTTCCGAACGCTTGCCAACCTAGAGTGATTCCTCGCCTGATTTCTTCTTTTTCTGAGGATTCCATGAAGATTCATTGTCCTAGGTAGATGTGGTCTAGTTTCCTCAGTTCTGCGCTTTCAATTCTTATCGCTCTGTCTTTGTCCTCAACATGTTTGTTGTGCATGACCTTTAGTATTTGTTGACCTCAAGAAGACCTTCCGTATACCTGCACTCATTACATATTATCTATATAGAACAGTGTGGTTTAGCATGGCATAAGGCTGAATGGGGAACGTGGGAGATATGGACACTGTTTTGCACTAATCATAAAGCGAAAATTGTCTGCCCTAAAAAACTTGCTTTTATAAGCTATGTCTTGAAAGTATCCAGCTATTCTGAATATCTCAAGAGCCTAACAGACCTCATATACCGCTTCACTTGATTAATTTCAGGGTTGTTTTTCTTTTCTTTCATTGTGTGCAACCAACGTACTTTACACAATGAAAGTGATCGGCTCTCGTCTTTGTGTCTATCGATAACTTGCGAACATTATCGATATTAGAAGGATGCCAATAATCCAGAGTCCAAATCATTCCAAATCTTTCCTTTGAGGTCGCGCAAGCAATTCCAGGGTGTGTCGAATTACTGATGAGGCTTGATTTACTCAATCAAACACTAGCAGGCATTCCTTGATTTTTTAATAACCTCTTTTCACTCTTTGGTGAAAGAATACTAATAAAAGTATGAGTAATAAGGGCAATTTTAGACCAGGGATGAAATTAAACAAATCGCGTCGAGGAAGCTGATGATGATTTCGAAAAAGGACTGTTTCGAAAAGTGGAAGGTACTCTGGGATAAGTTTGCTAGGTCTCTGAGTACTTTGAAGGGGAATAGAGCGCCATTGACCTCGGTAGGCTACTTTTTCGTTAATATTAAATGGCTGGATACGTCGGGAACAGAACTCGTACTTCATGTCAGAATCTCATGACATATTTAAAAACACAATTACAAAACAATCTGTATTTTCGTTTTTCTTTTTCCAATCTGTCATGTTTTAATCAAAACAAAAGAAATGTTTCATGCGAAAAAAGATTAGAGGATTATATAAAAGCATGAAATACTTTCAGTAATCTAATTCAGAATTCAATTAGTTAGATAAGATTTTACATTTTCAACACACTCACGCATAGATATGTAGAAAAGATATACGAAAGTATATATGGTAGTAAATGAAAAAATGCTACACAAAAACAGATAAAAAACACTAAATACTATTATCTTTATCATACTAAGAACGAAATCCGTTTTGCCGAGTTCACACATTATTATTATTCTCTATGAATTTGTTTAAAATGGTTTCCTCTTTTCATTAACACTTTCAGGTAGTATTGATTATCTCCCTTTCATGAATTCAGCTGAAAGGCAAAACAAAAAATAGATTCGTTTAGATTAAAAAAAACGAACAAAAACTTCAAACAGACAATAAACTGTTGATAATTAATTGTAAGTGTATTTCTTAACTTTAATTAGTTTAAAGATATCAGTCAGATTTAACAGGAAGGGAAATCCTTTGTCGAACAATGATGATAATAAAGGAAACATCTTAAAGAAATGGAATAAACAACTCAGTACATAAAACAAAAGTGGAACAAATAATAAATGATGAATTCTAAGTATTATTCATGCCCAAAGTGAAGGACGGAAATCTGATTAAGACATCGACCTGGGAAAAAAGATCAAGAAATCAGGTATGCAAATTCAAATGAATGAACTAAATTCAGATCACGAGTATATTT
>VCCN01006862.1:1634929-1654208 GCA_006491835.1 Architeuthis dux | reverse complement strand
GAGAGAGAGAGAGAGACTGAGAAAAATTGATCAGATGATCGATAGATAGATACATATGAACAGGCTAAAATCAATCGATCGACAGGCTGATAAAGAAGTAATAGACATACGTAATTGCATGAGAGATGAAGAATTCTTTTAAAATGAAAAAATACAATCAGCTGATTGAAATATAAGGAAAAATCGTTTCATAACCACACACCAGCAGGGGCAAATTAATTTCTTGGAACTTTCTCAAGCAACAAAGTCGATTTTAATCATTCTTGCGGGTTGGGGGAACGATATTCCTTATTTGATTTTACGATCAGATTACGTGCAGAAATTTATTGGCAATACAAAAATCTGGCATAGTACCCCTATAGAATGAGTGTATTATTTACGTATGGATCAGAGTATCTGTGCACTCTGCTTATGATCAAAGTGACGATTCCCGACACTTCTGCTAAGGGTCAGAGTGTAGTATCATTGAAAACTATTACACACAAAACATATTTTTGTTCGCATTCTTGCCATACAACGATTCACACCGTATGCATTACTTACCAATATATGACGTTTTAACTACGTCCCTTGTGCTAATTCTGAAAGCGTAACATGTGAATAAAGGTAGGAACAAGCAGAATAATACAATAGATGCCGGCACAGAAACGTATTATATGCTTGAAGAACATCTGAACTCTTCATCAAATACGTGAGCATCTGCCGTAAGGCAATGTTTAGCAAGGAAATGTCGTTGGTCAGTTTACTCCCCTTTTATTTTCTGACCTTTCTTTTCCTACCCTCTAATTAAACTACCTAACTCTCTATTCTGTCCTCTCTCCCTGCCTCCTCATTAACCTACCTTTCTCTTCTGGTCTATATCTCCATATCCTTTCTCAAACTACCTAGCCTTTCCCTAATGTTATCACTGAAAGCGTACCATTCGAACGCGGATAGTAAGTCAAATAATATCGTAGATCAGTATATGTACCTCACCAATATCCATATACATATTCCCTCCTGTCTCTTAAAAACATCAACCTCAAAATGACCTTCCTTTTTCACTCATTTATTTTTTACTTACTGATTGTTTTCCATACTGAAACATTGGTGTCAAGGTTGGGCTCCCATAAAATTACTTTCCGTTCAAGTGCGTTGTGTGCGTGTGGGAGAGGGGTGTAACATACGATTCAAATATTTTCCTCTATTGCAATCTGCTATTTAGCTTTTGGAATAAAAAAAAAGGCACACGTTTTGCTCGAAGATTGATTTGCCATTTTTTCCTCGGAGCGCGAACAGCCGAGGATTTAATTCCTCACTGCTGTTGCTAGGTAACCACTGCCATATTTTTCCCGCCATAAAGATCAACGCTCGGAGAGCTTTTTAATTAAGAACAAGTGTCGCCTTTAGCGTCTATTTGCTAAAATATTGGAGATATGAAGTCTTACACACACACGCGCGCACCCCCCACCACACACACACATGCACACACACACTGGTTTTCCATTCTTTTGGCCGACATCCAGAAGAGGATTGACTGTCTAGTTCCAGGGGGCTGTCCCCCTCCGGCTATACCTCCCCATTGCACTTAAAGAGATAGTGTCAGATTCATTACTTGATGCCATAGCCATCCAGAAAAGGGATGTGCCAAAGGGAACTTAACAATTTCTGGAGCCACCTACACGTACGCTTGAGGGTCCCCACACTAAACCGACCGTATGACACATTCTACCCTCGCGTGGAAGTGGATAAATACCCACCTCCCGCACACACGTGCAAACAAAGACTGGCGCCTGTTGTAGAGCAATGATAAGCACGTTTGGTAGGTCATTGTTGGAGTCGTGAATTCGATCCTCGGTTGGTTTCCAACGATTCCGACCCTGTACTAAACTACATAGACTACCTAGCTAGTCTCGCAGACTATTACAAGTTTAGTGAGATCGATCCTATTCGAGTACCTCACTACTGTGGCCTTGTATGATAACCAAAAGTTAGGGGAATTTGAGCATCGCAAGCGATACAGTACTACCACTATTTCTGGAGCAGTCCCTTGTGTGAGCCAGTATACAAACAACAGACAAGCTTGTACCAGACGAAGCTACACTTAAGAAATCTTGCAGCATGCCGTAGATAGATGATTAGGGAGGTAGTCTCACTCAAGTTCTAAAAAAGGGTAATCTGTAGGAAGGGCTCAGTAAATAGGCAGGGTGTAGTAAAGTCTTCATCTTTAGCTTATACAATTATATTAACATTAGTTATGCAAAAAGCGACCAACATGATATATTTGTCTTCATCAGAGTGGGTTCTACTTGTAACTTGACCTTTGTTTTCTTTAAAGCTTTTACTTTAAAAGTATGGTCGTTAGCTTTAGTTGGGGATTAACGAAAAAGGCCCGATAGTCTTCTTTTTCAATTACCATATTAACATATATCTAATGATTTTATCTGTTGAAAATATCAGGCATCTTTTGTCAAGTAGGCTGCCCGAAGAAAGTCTCGAATAAATATATGCGTCAAAATCCTACCAACGCGTGATAAGCCAATGATCGGTTTAATCTTAGGAAAAAAAAGGTAAGACAGAAAAACAACTTCAAAGCTAATACCCTGATAACACTAGTATTGTCATTTTACAATCGATTAGAAAAGTTAAAGACGCAAGAAGAATCTCCCTGAAGATTTTTATCGATTGTTCATCTTCTAAGAGACGACGACCGGATTAGAAAACTTTGGCAGGGAAAGGTAAATTGGCCAGAGGGGAAAATTATTGACTTCCCAAGTGAGTCTTCAGTCTCTTGTGTTGAAGGTTACTTGAGTTCAATCCCGAGGCGGGGTGTAGTGGTTTGTTGGTCCCTTGGCATTTAGGAAATTTACTGGCTCTCCTAATGATTATATAAGGTGAAATGAGGTCTTATCTTATGAAATCAGTAGTTCACCCATGTTCTCAACAATGAACCACATGATCTCTGCCAATCTAAAATCATTACTCTCGCGTAAAATTCGATCTCGTAAAAATAAATCCCCCTAATCTCAGCTGAAACCCTGTAATTTTGCTTAAACTGCGGGTAAAAGTATGTCCTGTATTTCGAAATAGGCTACGGTTGTATATAAAGCCAGAAAAGCGACCCGATTCGTGGCTAAGGTAGTCGCGTACTTCCCACCAGTGTCTGGAGTCAGTATTTGAGTACAATTAAAAATTAGAATTTCAAAAGCTGATGTTCAGGGCCTTCTCGCATTGGCGTAGCACAATCTTCCAAACGCGTATTTTCTCTCTGTTGGCTTAGTGCCAGAGTAGGCTATGCGTAGTAAGAGATCCGCTATGAATTTTAGGGTCGTATCCATAATAGTTGGCGCACTTGGAAACATGTCAAAAACAGTATAATCGGAATTAAATGAATTGGAAATTCGTAAAAGAAATTGAGACTGGCCAGACGGCAGTAGTACAAGGGTCTGAGTGGATAATGAGAAAGGAGCTGCAGATTTGCTGAGACTTGCTGTCACTTAATTTCGACTCCTATCCCTGGTTTGATAGTAGCAATATGAAAGAGGAGCTTTTGGGTCGCCTCCGACTACGGTCGACTGGAGTATGAGATCAGAGAGAGAGAGAGAGAGAGAGGGAGAGAGAGAGAGAGAGAGAGAGAGAGAGAGAGAGAGAGAGAGAACATTTCGACCGATAACCACCGGACATCTGGTATGAACATGCTAATGCTTTGCCATCATCGAAGGACTCGCAAAGCGTTCCTTTTAAATATTCTTTGAGCTCTGGGATCAAAAAGAAGTCTGAAGGGGCAAGACCAGGGTTGTATGGTGGATGGGGTAAGATTTCGCAAGGAGATTCTCTAAGGACAACATTTGTTACCCTCTAAGAAAGAGCAGGTGCGTTGTCCTGCTGGAAACAATTATTCGGTACATCTTACCTGGCCATTATCTCGCCGTTGCAGTTTTCAATCTTCTTCAAACGTCTTCATAATAAGTCCTCGTGATCGTTCTGTGTTCCTCGAGAAAGCCTGTCAAGATTAACCCGTTGGAATCCAATAAGATAGTCGCCATCACCTTCTGAGCTGACCTCTCTGCCTCTCATATTGGTAAATACAAGAATTGTACCAGATCGCGATTGTTTCTATGAAATCGTCTTCATCTGCTTCGATCTTGTTTGGTGGTATCAGCTCAGATGGAAAGATCAGCTTTCTGAGGTAACTGATTTTCGCGTAACGCTTTTGGCACCAATCGAGCCCAAAGCTTGCCGACGCCAAGATGCTCGCTCAACATTGAAAATGCCGAACCAAGTAAGATCCCAATTTCAGTAGCTATCGCATCAATCGACAGTCTTTTTCCTACAATTATAAGCCACAGTTTCTTCATTCGTCGAGGTTGACGTTTTCCCCTCTTTCCGCTCATCTGTGAGATCTTAAAACACTCGATCCAGCTAAAAACTGTTGTTCTATTTGGGGCAACATCTGCGTAAACGTGTTGCAAAAGAATCGTTTCTTTTTTCATGGCACAACAAGTATCCTTTTTATGAATGCATCCTAACGAGAAAAACACAAGTTTATTAATGAGAGAATTTGTCTGCGACCATTCACTTATCCCAGAGATATATTTAAATCAATGTTGTTTGGAATGAACACATCCATGTATGATCTGGAATACTAGTAGAAATACTTCTTGACATACCTTCGGACTAGAAAGTCTTTGCAGACGCACTCAGAATCTAAATTGAATGTACTGTGAAATAATTGCGGTATCCCAAACATATATTTATTTACAATTAACAAAGTAATCCATTTGTAATTTGCATAGCTAGAGTTATGCGCAATCATTTGAGCCAAAAGAAGCCACTAGCAACCAGTGAACACAGATTTTACAAGATGATTCCTATACTTTAATTTAAAAGTTAGGTAAAGGTTGAAGATATCTTGGAAAAAATGCTTGTATGTAATAAATACACGATAAACAAACATGAATAACGAGTGATCTTGTTAATATTTCAAAGTTTGTTCACACCTCACTCAGATGAGAAAAATATTTTGAAGATTATATAAACAAGCATCGTTTCAAATAGACATGTTTATCTGACTTGTCGTAAATATGATGCCTGGGGCGCCCAAAAAAAGGGAAGTCTAAGGGAACTGGACAATTTCTGGAACCATCCACACGTAACCATGAGGGCCCCCACTTTAATCTCGATCTTATGCCACATCCGGCCCTCGTGAAAAGGCCAATAAATACGTATATGGACATGTATCACAATACTGGCTCTAATTGTAAATCAAATATTAATCACTGTTCGGCGTTACATTTATTGCATCTTGTGGATAATGATCGATATTCTTATAGACTTTGTTCTACATGTCGTAATGTTCATATTTGTTTGTGGATGACGTACATGTTCTTGAATCGCCCAATGTATACAATCATGTGTACAACAGACGAAAGTCCAGAGATAGAAACAACAATGATGGATGTTTGAAAAGAATAATGCCTGCGAAAACAAAAGATGAAAGAGTTACCGAGGAAGATATCAGACTTGAAAAGAACTGACGATTTGCTTGTAAACTCGAACGAATAGGACTATTATCTCGGGAAGAGATATGCAAAATAAATTAAATATATGCTTTAGATAATAAAAGAAAGAACAAATAGAAAAGAATCTTTAAAGTAAAAGAACAAATGATAAAAATCTACACACAAAAACTATTGTTTTAGAATTGCAATAGAAGAGTAAAAAAGAAGCTTCGAAATTCAGGCGCAAGAGGAAAACAAACGAGAACAAAACAAGAGTTCTGAAAAGAGCGTTCTTCGGTTTCACGAAATACGATGATATTTTTTGGGCTATTATTTCTTCTAATTATTTACAAAAGACAACAATGTTTTCCTCAGTTCTTTGTGAAACAGAAAATGTGATTCGTCTGGACTCCATGACACTTCAATTTGTTACGATAAAGAAAGTATTGTTTCTTTTTTCTAAGTCCATGAATCTGATATTTCCATGTCTATGGCAGGTTAGCCGTTTGGTAAAATTATCTGATGTGATAGTTCATAGGGTTATAAATAAAAAGCAACGTATCTATCTGTGTCACATTTAAAAAAATAAAGGTTTTACGTTGAAAAGGGTAGTAGTTTAGGAGAGGTTCTGAGAATGGAATTGCAACAAAAAGACCGCAACGAGAGTGGACAGAGGGAGAAAGAAACAAGATAGGCATGTGCAAAAAGGTAGTGGTGAAACAAAGTAGAACGGCTACACTTGGCCGTCGAGAAAAAAGGAATGGCGAGAAAATAAAATGAGGTGGAATTGAACTCGCTTTCGAGTGTCTGTAAGCGGAATATTTGCTTAAGTTCCGGGATGGTCGCTTCAGTCAACGCCCATTCTATTTCAGATACTACCGTGCTTTAGATTCCCATCTCTAAGTATACCGTTACCAAAGTGTTTTACTGGGTTATCATTGATTGATAGAAACACAATCAAGTACTAAATATGAATAAAATGTTTCGATCAAATGTTACTCGGAAGAAAAGAATGTCGGAAAACAGTTATTGTAACTGTAGAATGGATCGATAGAAACACAACTAGTAAATGTGGATAAAACACATGAGACGTCTCGTCGTTGGGTTGCTCATTTGGGGGAGGGAAATCCTGAACTTGGAGAAAAGGGAAGGCTCGAAAATTGTTTATAAACATATGAGGACATATTTTTATTTCATAAGAATACATTGTGTCGTGGCGGAGAGTGAAGAGTGGGAGAGATATAATAGGAGCCGAAAGACTGTTCCCCACAGGGAACTGGTCTTGTGCCCTCCCAGGAGCCTGTGTGATATGTCTCTCTGCTTGTCTCTCTCTGCTTGTCTCTGTCAGCTGGTGGCCTGTGTCTGTCTCTCTCTCTCTTCTTTTATGGGTCTCGAACACCCACGCTTGTTGTGTTCAACATCCTGTTTTCGCACACCGATGCTTGTGCATTTTTCTGAGGTCACCGGGGTCACTTCCACTTCCGCCCAGCTGTTAGCCTGGAGATGACCTCCCGTGACACTATATCACAACAGGCATTGTATCTGTAAAATGGAAACAGAAAGTGTGAGTGTGTGTGCGTGTGTGTGAGCGTGCGTGTGTGTGAGTGTGTGTGTGTGTATGTCATGACTATTCTCTTCAGCAAATGACGTTGTCTAAGTCGGTTGTGCATTCCTAACCATACCATTGGTCAGCCAGGCCCAAGTAAAAGCCAGGATTCCGAATGCATATGTTTCAAAGCTTGCAGGCACTCAGAAAATCTTTCTACTATGCATTCAGATAATTTGTCCTTGCTTTGGCATATTTTAAACAAAGTACATATGTATGTATACTTAATTTAAGCTATTTGCTTAGTCAAGTGAATTCGCTTCTCACTGGGTGGCCTACTATTGTGGCTATGCGCCTCACTCTGCTAAGCTGATAAAATAACATCTACACAACTGCTTAGGGTGCTTACTGTAGCGTGATTGTTAGCAATCTCATCTGGCAGACCAATTTGCTGGTGTAGTGAGTTCAGTTCTCACTCGGTACCTCCAATATTGTGACATTGTGCCAAAGCTAAGCAAATAACGATACGTCATCAAACTTTCCCCGAGCGCTTTCGAGTTTCCCGGTTTTTCTAGTATAATATCTAATATTTGATACATGAAATAAAACAAATAAATCTTTATGCCTAAATGTTTAATTTCACACTAGCTGGACCAGTGGAAATTCCATGGGTGTTGAAAACTAAGATCATCCATTATCTCATGCCTCGGTGCTTCTGCTCTTCCCTCACCCTTGGCCTGTATCTTCTCATTCTCTCTCTCATCCCATCTGCGTTGCCCATCCATGTCTTTATCTAAATATTATACATGGATTAATGCCATATGTGAAAATAATCTTACCTCTCAGTAAACACCCTAACTTTCCTTTATCCCTCCCCTTTCATACCCTTTTATTAAACTTCCTAACTTTAATTTCTTTCTTTTTTGCACATCAGTAATTTACCTAACATTTTCTCCCCTCACCTTTCCTACCCTCTTATCGAACTAACTAACCGATTTCTTCCTATCTCTTATTAAACTACCTAACTTTCCTTCTCTCTTCTCTCTCTTCCTACCTCTCAGTAAACTACCTAACCTTTTTTCCACTTCCTATTCCTGCCATATTATTAAGATTAACGCAGGAAGGTAGGAACAAGTAGAATAACATGGTAAAAGATGATGGAATTTGGAATAAATAAATTTTAAAGGGAAATATTCTTTACTTTTTGGCAAAAATGATGTGTCGGCAGGGTTAGAGGTTAACTTTTTTTTATAGCTAAGAGGTTAACCTTTTTATAGCTAAGAGGTTAACTATCTTTTATAGCGAAGGGGTTAAATCTCTTTTTTTTATCGCTAAGAGGTTAAGTTTTTATTTTATAGCGAAGGGGTTAAATCTCTTTTTTATAGCTAAGAGGTTAACTTTTCTATAGCTAAGAGGTTAACTTTTTTTTATAGCTAAGAGGTTAATCACAGGCATAACAGCTTTTTTTCCCAATTCATATAAACGATTAATGTTTTAGCTGTTTCTGACTCAGCGTTCCGTTATCAACTCATTAATGAGAGTCTGGTTTTGGTCGCCCTAGGGAATCAGATGGAATTCTTTTCGTCCCAATTGGACAATAGATTATTATCATTTATATGCATCTGCACTCTTCATCCAAGCGTGTTTAATTACTTTCCACTGAGTGGGAATAACAAGTTTAGACATCGCTAATGTGCTCGCTTTAATTACCTCGGTCCGGCTTTAGACCAACACATATATACGAGGTCAGTCCGAGAAGTATCCGGCCATCTTGAATATCTCTAGAATTAGTTGCGCTGCATTGCTGTAATCTGGCAACCAATCAGAGACGGACATTCCTGCGCATGTGTGAACAGACGCCATTGAGTGAGATAATGTTCAGTGTAACCGTCTCATTCACAACAATGACCGAGCGAGTCATTCTACAAAGGGGTCTTTTGGCAAAACATCGCATCACCTAGGTTTATAAGCACCACCCCCCTTCGAGTCCGGATAAGGTTGTGTGCGACTTCTGACTTTTCCCCAAAAGATTTCAGACCGTGGACGAGATCAAGGAGAACGCGATGAGTCAGCTGAAGGCGATCCAGAAAGAGGATTTCGCAGATTGTTTTGAAAAGTGGAAGGTGCAATGGGATAAGTGTGAAGTAATTTGAAGGGGACTAATGCGCAATTGCCCTAGGTAGGCTATTTTCTCGTTGATATTAAATGGCTGGATACTTTCCGGATATATATCGTATAACACATTTTATTCGTTGGATATATCAGACCCTAACAGGCCTGAAAGGGGCAAAATATCAACTCCTAGATCACATCAGATGTAAAAGTTCAATTATTAATACAATGCATAATCTCTCGCGTCAATGATTATTTTTGAATGACATAAAAAAGGATAGAATTTATCCAAATCAGTTCAGATCGAGTCGATAGTTCGTGCATCTAGTTTTTAATATTAATTCTTGATCCCTTGTGCATTCGTGTTGAGAAACAAAACGAGAAATATATATTCCATGAATTATTCGAATTTTGTTGTTTCAATCTCAACGCTTTGAGTTGAAATATCATAATTACATGTCTTAAAAAGTGATTTCTGATCTTAAAATGAACTTGAAAAGCAAAAATAACGCCAAAAATGGATTTCTCCTAACAATATATATATATATAATTAGCGACATTACACAATAATCTGGGGCTACCAGCTGTGGAGATATGAGAATTTACGCTTTTCGCCGTAGGCCATATTGGATTGCCCGCACAGGCTCTCACAGATCGTCACCAACTTTTTTGTGGTGATTTCTGAGAATGATATGGACATATCTAACATAATGCCAAATTTCAAACACTTAGCACCAAGTGCACGATTGTCACCAAATATGATATATTCACACCCAGCTAACACGCACATGTGACGATTTACATTTTTCCTGTTGAACATAAGTTATCTATAATATCATTCTGCTTGTTCCTACCTACCGTCGAATGTTACGCTTGAGTAATAACATAAGAGAATGGTTAGATAGTTCAATAAGAGGGTAGGAAGAGAGCAAACAGGATAGAAAATTAGGTTGTTTAATAAGAGGGTACTTCCAACCCTCTTATTAAACTACGAGAGGGGAGAAAAGAAGGTTTGTTAGTTTACAAGGTGAGGTAGGAAGATTATCGCACATGAAACTAATTCATGTTTGTATAACATTTAGATAACAAAAATGGACGGGCAAAGAAGACTGGAATGTTTAAGGGAGAGAATGATAAGATTCTGGAAAAGGGTGAGAGAGGAGCAGAGGCATGGGATAATGAATAATAATAGCTCTCCACCTGGGTTCAGTACTCTGAATAGGGGGTGGGGTGGAATAAGCAGCTGGGGGATTACAATCTATCAATCAATAAAAACAAATGAATGCGTATATATTTTCTATTTATATAAGTACCGCTATTTGTTCGGATTTGCTTCTTTATTCCTCCAATGCGCCTAGCATTTCTGAATGCTGTCTTGAGTTGGTTCCGAAATGGAGTGAACTGAACAGAACTGAACTGATGTTTCTTAATAATTAAAAACCTGGTTGAGAGCATCAAGGAATCGCGCATCTTAATTAACGTCCTCGTCTTCACTGATTTCAACGAGGAAAACCATGCTTCCTGACACGGCATTCATTTATTTCCGGGGTTTCTCAATTCCTACTTCAATCGAGATTTCGCCATCCAAATGTTGACTGGAGCCAATATCTTCATCTGATTCTTCTACTGAGTTGTCTGACTCTCTTTCATCCGTATCATCTCCACTTACTTTAAAGTAAACACAATGTCAACTTTCGTATTAGGTCGGAGAAGTGGATCTTCATTACGTCGGAGTAATTAATAAGCGGATGGGGGTAGGGTAAGAACAGGCGTTGGAATAAGAGCGGGTGGAATTCTTGGAAAGTTAATTAGCGGAGGGTAGGCGTTTATGCGGTACTCAAGTGTAGGTAATTACTGAATAGAATACATCGGTTGTAAAGGTTGTAAAGATATTGAGCTACACACAAGAATCCTAATTATACCAAAGGGGCCCTATCTCTACTCGTTCTCCATAATTCAAGTAAAAATGGAATAACGTTGTGTTCTTTGTGTCTGAAGACCAAAGGAAATGTTAAAGCGATTGCTTTCTCTTAGATGTGTGTGGCAATGTTAGAATTTCTTCTTTTCTTAACCCTTTCAAGACTAATCTCTTAAGGTGCTTAACAGCTGAATATTTTAAGAAGCTGTCCCAGATGTTGGAATTAACTATAGAATACAATTAAAAGTTGTTTTTCTTACTTTATACACTTTCACATAAAAATCGATCATAAATCTATAATATACAAGCCTGGCTGCTTCAAGGTCAAACTCCACTCTTACTTCTATTCGGACTGAAGATGATTACTGCAACCTATCTATATAATAAATTTAAAAAAATATGAAAAATCTTTTTTCTATATTTATTTATTCGAATGAAATAAGCCCACGCGTTGATAATTTGTTTGTTAATATCTAGGACTTAGCCCAGTCAGTAAGACACCGGGCTAGCGATCACTAGTAGTGCAGTGGGGATTTTACATATTACACCCACACATTTTGGTGAGGACTGTTGCTTCGTGAGGATTGTTGTCCTGGAGTTTGAAAATAAAACAAAGTAGTGACAATTTACTCATTCTTAGGAAGAAAAACACGGAATTAGCAGATCACTTCGCCTACACTTTTTTCCCGTTCAGTCATGTAATGCGAACTGATTTCTGTGTGAGTTTCATACTATGATGACGTCATTAACCGCGGTTGTAAAGGCTGGGAAAATCTGATTTACGTGACACTTACGTCCCAGTACACTTCTAAAATAGATATGAGAGACATATATATCACAGTAGTCATAGCGACCTCGAGATATATATGTGCCAGTGGTCTCGAAAGGGTTAAACCAGCAATATAAGCGTCATCGTCGGCGTGAAAGCACGGCAACCTTTGTAGAATATTGAAGGTGAAGTGTCGTACCATTTCCTAATGTTGCCAGACAAATTTGAATGAAATGTCCACCGAAGCAATCAATTATTCGAGTGATTCCTTTCGTCATGCTTCTTTTATTGTTACGAATCCGGCAAGAAGTGTAAATGGGCAAGAACCCCGAAAATGCAATCGGCGATCGATTTATGTTCAGGTTAAATGATGACTCTTAAGGGTAGATGCCGTTACGAAATATGTGAATTTAACGTTTCCTAACATTTGCTAGTACGTGGACAAAATAGAGACGAATGCAATTGGGCTCGCACTCACTACACAAGAAAGAAGTCGGAAATTCTAACCTCTTCGTCGGCATGAAGGCAGAACCGCTCTAATCACTGAACACTACAGAGCGCTATTCGATCCCCCAGGTGACCCTCTCGCAACACAGCTAAAGACGTTCTGTGGCGTAAGTGGAAGTCTAGCTAGATGCACGTGTGCCCGTATTCCTTCTGCAAGTAAACGATTACCCAATATACACATGGGGCCACATTTGTTCTGATCTGTGCTATGGACGCCGTGTGGTCTGCCACTGCTGCCCTGTGCCGATCTTGGCGAGCGTCTGTACTACGTGGCTGTCCAGAACCTGCTCTACGGGTGTAGGAATATTCATTTGACCACTGTTGCCGATATCGGAGCACCATCGACCCGCCACGTCCAACATGCGCAGCAATTCTCTGAAATGGCCACAATCCAACCCCGCTCAAACGGCTCTAATTGAACAAACGGAGTACATGTCTTCGTGGCATGACACCTGCGCTGGACTCTTTCGTCACCCTGAACGTTACCGCAGCATGCCTCACCGGCTAAAACTCAGACACAGGTGCATAGGTGTGAGTGTTACTGTGTCACAAGATGGACGAAGAAATCTTATCAGAATATCTACTACACCCTAGCATGCACATACTGTACACAGGTCAAAATCTGCATCGACCTTCAGGGTGTTGCGATTTTATTTTCCGTCAGTATATATATATAGGGAGAGTCAAATCCGACTAGCAATGTTTTGAAATACCAGCTTGCTAGCCATAGCTCGACAAAAGGCATAAGCTGGCGTTTGTAGATATTTGCTAAGCCTCGACCAAAAGAGTGTAGAGACCGGTTAGGGTCGAACTTTCTGCAATAACAATGGTAACCACTGCTCTCTGCACCAGATTCCATACATAGATATTTATTAAATTCAGCTGACTTTGAAACAAGGCCACAGTAAATGGTAACCCAGTGGAGATCAACGGTAACTACTATGAAAACTTTAGGTAAAAACCAGAGTTGCGTTTTTAGGGATAGTTTGAATACAATTAGATCATAAGACAAGAGACGAGACTGAGTAAAAAATATTGAAAAGCCGATATAACCTGCTAGATTACGAGAGTGATTGAATAAAAGATATGCTGACATAAATGGACTGAGATAGATAGATAGATAGATAGATAGATAGATAATTAGATAGATATGAACAGCACGAGATAGATAGATATATGTTAATGTTTGTTTCTATATACAATGTGAAAAGCTTGAACAATCCCTTCTTTCTGTCAGAAACAGGGCCACGGCTTTAGGCTGACGCGTTCGCGCTTCAATGAATAATACACATTTTGATTGTTTCCATCTTCCATCTGGTCATGAGTGGACGAAACTGGCAATGAGAGGCACGAAAAACAAAACAAACACGAAATGTAAATAAACTGATATCCCCCACTTCACCCGCAAGGATGCTGATATTAGCTGCAATCACGTATTTCTGATTCCTTTGTTACAGAGATTTCCAACTAGTCGTCTTTCGCTGTAGCAACACAGCAGAAGAACACTCAAGCGAGTCGTGAAGGTGATCACCATGCCAACCGCCGTTGTTTGAACTTTTCACGACCTGCACCTATCATGTTTATGATTGATATTTACTAAGCTTTGTCTAGTACGATACGGGCCCAAATAAACGAAGTAGTGGTAGAAGAACCGTGTTACGCCAATCTTCCAAGAAAGGAGGGCCTGCTTACCTGCCTTGAAAATCAGCATTCAAAATCGCCTAAGTTTGAACACTGACACCCAGGCTGACAATAATCTGAAACTTCTGGCCTTTTGTCTTTAGCTAAAATATCTCGTTTAACCCTTCTAAAGCAGCCGTCGAGTTTATCGGTTTGTCATCAAGACGTCTGCATTATTTGAAGTACTTTATTCTTTGTCAAACCCCAGGAAAAAGTAACAAGAACAAGAAAAACAACAACAATCCTCACCAAAACTAGATGTGTAAACCGATATGTAAAAAAAAAACAAAAAACATTTCCCTACCGTGATTTGAACCCACGACCATGCTATCGGTAGCCGGCCGTTTTACTGCCTGAGCTAAATTGACAAACCCTATATATCAAGACGAATTATCATACACATCCGCATGGGCGTATTTCATTCTAATAAATAAATAGAGAAAAGAACAAACATGTTTTACATTATTTGATGTATTACCTATATATACAATACAAAGGTTTCAGTAATCATCTTCAATCGGAATAGAAGTTGGTGTGGGTTTTGTCCCTGCAGCGGCCAGTCTTGTTTCGTGACTTAGCATCAATTCATAATCTGTCTTTCAATTCTTTTTTTTCAATTCAGACTTGGATCTTTTTGGTTGTCTTTTTGCTTTGTATTTCGAATTCCCTTTTACCAATTAAGTCCCCGCATACATGAAAAGCTTTAGATCGTTTAAACACTGCTTTGAAGAAAACGCCCAGTTTGATCAGTTGCGGAGGTGTGGTCGCAATAACAAACCTCTGTGATATTTAAAATGAACCCAACTAAAATGAGGAAGTTAGAACCAGAATCCGTGAATAGAACACCGGAATTGATAGATTCCTGTTTCATATGTCTGACCGGTGCCAGAGCTCAGGTAAAAGCCAGTATCTCGAATAATGATTTGCAAGGTACACCCTCCTCACTTGGAATGTTGTATAGTGGGGTGTCCTGGACTTGGATAGAAAGGAAACTCGAAGACTTGCTTGTAGAAATATCTGGACATATTTTTATTACACAACATACATCTTTGTCGGCCGGAGAGTGAAGAGTGGGGGGAGAGATGATAAGCAGAACCGCCAGTCTGTCCCCAACAGGGACAGCGGTCTTGTGCCTTTCGGATCCGCTGATGTCTGCGTCTTCTTTGAGTGTCGAGATTTCTGTCCGCTTCGTTCGCTTCTTTGGGTCTGCTTTATAGGTTTCTCTAACACCTACGTGGTGTGAATCACGGGGTCAATCACCGGTCCCATCCTGCTCTAGACACTGACAATATTTAGACAATATACCTATTTCCTGAGGTGACTGGGTTCACTTACATTTCCACCCAGGTGTCAGTCCGGAAACACATATCATAACAGGAAGACTGGCGCAACAACTCTTCCTACGTTTATTTTGCCTTTGTGTGACGTTATGTCAGACTAAGCCAGGATTAATATATCCTTTTATCAATCTATCCCAACCGAAAAGCAAGGATTACAAATGTTTATTTTCCAAGGCAAGAAGACTCTCCCCACTTCGAAGGATTGGCGCAGCATGATCCCTTTACACTGTATTTCTTCTCATTCAGTCTTGAACCTGAAATAATCTAAGTGTAATAAATATCAACAGAGCCATGAAGTATCAGGAACATATAGAAAAAGTACATTTACAACCACCCAGACATCATTCTTTGAAAGAGTTGCAAATTCACTATTCTGAAATTCTGCGTTCACAGCAAATGGAAATATCAGACAATTAATAGCATCGTCAGCAGTAAGTATTCACCATTACCCTTGGGCGAGAAATATATGAGCGTGAGCACTCACTAGAAATATCATTATTTATTTATTCACAGTTTCATATATGCAAACGCATCACGACATGTAGAATTATGGATTCACTTTCGAATTATCTTCGACAGCGCGTCTACTTGATAAACGCTGTACGCATAGCGTAATTGTCTTGTTGTTCCTGCTTCCTACAAATTAAATCAGTTACATAAATAAGTTTGCTTATGTAGTGGAAATCCCCGTTGTGCGTTGTTCCGATATACGTTGTTTACGCTGATTGGTGGCGGGTACTTTTGTTTGAACACTAACCTTCTGATAGTATCAGTTCTTATC
This sequence comes from Architeuthis dux, assembly GCA_006491835.1. Classification (NCBI taxonomy): domain Eukaryota; kingdom Metazoa; phylum Mollusca; class Cephalopoda; order Oegopsida; family Architeuthidae; genus Architeuthis; species Architeuthis dux. The sequence continues at coordinate 1,638,075 of VCCN01006862.1, read as the reverse complement.
GGAGAAAACTTTTCTAAGAAATGAAGAATTGATGCAGAGAATAGCCTGGAGACAGAGACACGTCAGAATCCATAAACATACACAAGCACACTTTTCTCTTCAGCACAGTACATACAGAGAGAGAGAGAGAGAGAGAGAGAGAGAGAGAGAGAGAGAGAGAGAGAGAGAGAGAGGGTTGTACTGTTAAAGTTGAGACAGAACAGGAGTATAGTTTATATATGGAATTTTATTAGTTATATGTTTTTTTCCGTGCATGTTTCGAAGGGTTTTCATTATCGGTGGATATAAATCGAAGTCAGTCATTTAACATCGATAGAGTTTTGGTGTAATATTTACAAGCATAGAGAGGCATTCTATATGTGACTGTTCCATGTTGTATCTGTTGAAGCTTATGAATAATTCTTAGCTGACCCAGATCTGGTAGTGATAGGTGAATTCTGTGAAATTCTTGTTTCAATCCGAGGTCAGAATATCCATTTGACCAAGTAATAATATATATATATAAAGAGGTGCCCAGACGTTTGGGAAACTGAATACGCGAAAAGGCTCAAAGGAAGAAAGAACAATGATAGAAACTATGTTTCTTTAATTCTCGTTGGAGTGATTTCGAATATATGAAATGTCCGGTGAGACACAGGAAACTCTGGGTAACTTGACAGATAAACATATTGATGAATCTGTTCAAATTCAGATAGCACAACGTATATGTTGGTTCCTGATTTGGCTGACAAATAGGTTAGCAGCTTTTTGTTGCAACTGCCTTTGTGCTAAGTTTCTGTAAGTCAGGTTCACTCAAACGCTCCCCATCTCATATTTTCCTCTGCCAAACATCGTGGCATGCCAGTGACGATTCATTTTGTCAAGATTAATGAGGATGAGAGACAACGTAGAGAGAGGTGGATTTCATGCCTTTTAAAAAATATTTATTCTACGGTAAGATTTTTTGGAAGTGTTTTATATGCAATGAATGGAAGTAGTAACATACTGTACATTCGTTTACTTGTAAAATCTGCAATGGTTCACTGGGATAAAAAATAGATATTAGCACCATAGTGTGCACGCGTATTCCACTCATTGATTGATGTATTTTGTAGGGCATCGGTTCTCAGAGACCCAGGTCACATTTCTCACCTTGCGATCCCAGGTTTCAACCAACATTTTGAATTGTCATCTAGTAATTTTGTCACCATTATACTTTTACAATGGTAAATATTGAAACAATTCATTCCTCTCAAATTCTTCCCATGACTAGAATTCCCACCTTAGATTTAGATTTCCTCTCCGGGGAGCCAAGGGCCGCCCGTTTGAGAATCACTGCTGTAGAGGTACCGTTGTGAATAAGCTATCAATATATGATATCTTTTTCTTCATGATATTTCACTTGGTGAGATATGTTACTTGGCGATACGAAATGGCCTCCTTATATGCTCTGGCACATATGAAGGGAGCCATAAACTGAAATAATAATAACTGAATTTTTGTCTATCTGTTCGTGTTGTATCTCTATTTGACAAGAGGCACTGGAATTTGAGAGGATCCCTTAAGAGGGCCATGGCCAAAACAGTTTCAGAATGTCTCATCTAAATGACCGACAGTTTAGAATGAGTTAGATTCAGAATATTCCCTAGAGTTTTAGTGAAAAAGTGATATAAGCAGTTACGATCGGAATTCGAACCCTTTTCGCCGAATATATTTACCAAGCTACAGCACATGTTTGGAATTCGAACCCTTTTCGCCGAATATATTTACCAAGCTACAGCACATGTTCAGAATTCGAACCCTTTTCGCCGAATATATTTACCAAGCTACAGCACATATTTAGACTTCGAACCCTGTTCGCCGAATATATTTACCAAGCTACAGCACATGTTCAGAACTCGAACCCTTTTCGCCGAATATATTTACCAAGCTACAGCACCTGTTTATTCTATAGTTATTAACACCAAAGTTGTATCGCTTTCCTTATCAGCAGTACAATCACAATTATTGCTGTCACTACTTTTTTATCAATTACCTTATCGCGAAAATCGTATTGCTGGCTTTCGGGATATCATTTGGCTGATATGTTAATTCCTTGTTTTTCTTTCCGTTTTTGTGTTGATTATCTTTATTTTTTGTTCAGTGTGTTTGACAAGGAAAACAGCGAATATTTTGCAAAGCGTGTGAACTAAGCGAGGAGACGTCGAGTAATTCGTTATTATATTACTGTAAATGGGTTGAAATAATAATAAATGCATGAGGAGCTCAGGGAGATTCGATGAAATAGATCGATTGTCGTTAACCAATCGATAAAAAGATGTGGATCAAATCGACACGCAGATAGAAAGATAGACAGATTCATAAAATGAATGGGAGTGGAAAAGAAGAAGAGATATTATTAGGGCGTATAAGAAGTATTTTCGCTTTTTTTTAATATACTTAATATACTACTCCTGTAATATCTTTGTAGCTCATACAGGGTGTCCCTAAAGTCTGGACACAGAAAATGCATATGTTCAATAAAAAGATTTGAACAACATTTTATTTAATTGAAATATTAATAAATAACATCTTCGATGTGTTTTTCACCATTTGTGATGCAAAGTTCAATGCGCTTTGCGAGATTCACATGAACCCGATGCATTAACTCCACATTTCCGTCAATTTGAGCACATTCATTTATGATGCGTTCCCTCAGGTGTCTCGTATCATTAATGTTCATTGAGTACACCTCCTTTAGCATACCCCAGAAAAACTCATATTTAATCAGTGGGGCAAGACAAGTAGTGATATTTCCTCTGCATATGGTATCTCTCGATGATCCAAGCTTTTCTGAAAGTTTTCAAGTGCTGGTAATCGGGTTCTCCTCTACTTTGCGTTTTAAACCATCATAATCAACTAATGTTCGTCCACTTCTGGGCTTTTTTCAAGGGACAAGTCACCACCCTTAAAACGCTTGTGGGAATAGATTCTTAATGGTTCATTACAAGCGGTACTGCCGGTTTCACATATAGATTTTTAGTATGAATCTATTCCCACAAATATCCGCTCTACTTTCGTATTGAGCTCTCTTCGGATCACAACTGAGGTCTACTTAGGATACCGATGCATAAGTGTATCACACACCCACGAAGTTCGTTTCTTTATTCACATTTACGATTTAGGCC
>VCCN01006862.1:1608340-1625161 GCA_006491835.1 Architeuthis dux | reverse complement strand
ACTAGTAAGTTAATTTGTATCCCCCTGCTCAAAATCCTTAATAAGATGTTGTACTTGTTCAAATATGTATGAGCAGTACCCTATAGAAAGTACTTATCATAAGTATTTGAACATGCAAACTATTTATTTTCATTGATACTCTTAAAAAGGCAACATGCAAAAATATGGCACAAGGTCAAAAGTGGTGTGCACGGAAGGTGATGGTCTTCTCTATTCTAACTCTAACCTAGCTAGTCGCATTCACTAACCCAACCATTTGTAATTGTTCCTTTAACCACAACACCGCATTTATTCCGAGCATCTCTTTCACTTCAAAATCACTAAAAAAACACTATGAAAATTCTAACTAATCCAATTTTCCTACTGATAAACGTGATCTTATTAACAAAGATATTTGACGATCTGTGTATTTTGGTCAGTCCTCCAATGTCCATCGCAGCTATATGTGATACAACCTACAAAGGTCAACAATGCCGCGTTTTATCAGTACATATCTGAAAAACAATGGTTCGGTGTAACTATCTCCTTGAACAATGTGGCATTGGACAGCTCTAACTCAAAGCTGAAACTACCAGTGTCGTCACATGTTGAGGACCATAAGGTAATAAAAGCACAACTCTTACCAAATGCTGCATAACTCTCGTGACCGAATTAGGAAAACCGCCTAAGCATCGGTCAAAACCGGACTGCCAAAGACGCTGCAGGGGGTGAAGAACCGTCTGTTATGATGCAGGAATCGGTTGATGGTGTATCATCTGGCAGTGTGTGGATTGGTTTCAATCCGCAGAAATAAGGTTGCAGAAGAAATCCACCACATAAATGAAAAGCAACCGTCTGGTGACGACTGTCAGCATGCACCAATTACGAAAGCATCAACCAAAGATAATTTACATAGTGTTACATCAACCAGATGGATTTAAAGAGAATAGGTTTTATGATAAAACAGCATACTATATCCTACATATAGCAGACCACCTCAAACTGTAGTAGTCAAGAAGATCTGACCGATGCAGCTGCATATGAGAAGATTACTAGCCTCAAGTACATCTTGATTAACTGCGAATATTCTCCAGGACGGCTTCACATGCATACTCAGCCAGGGACACGAACTCTTTACTGAGACTACAAAACGAGTTTGTGACATTGCTAACATCCCACCGATAAAATGGAACCGTGAAATTCTTTTAAATCTGACAAAAATCAGCTTATTAATCGATTTTAATAACATTTTCGATACTTATTTATTAAAGGGCGAATTTCAAAAATAATAATTTTCCATTCCAAATTTCGGAGAAAAACAATTCCTTCCCCACCTTTTATTAGTTTGATGATTTATCTATTTAATATAATGACGCTCTTGTTGATTTTTACACATTTTACAGATAAATCCCTGGAGATACTAATTATGCTTACCTTTTTAGAATAATATTCAGGAACTGCTGGAACGGAACTCATACTTTGGGATTAAAAAAACAGTAAAATTAAGTAAAATAGTTTTTAGTTCTATTCGATTAATTATCATTCAGGCTTTTGATCTGTGAAAAATAAAATCATTTAAAAAATATATATTTTTCATCATTTTTATCGATTTATTCCGATATCTTATACATTTTTTAAATGCATTTATTCTTTCTATGTCTTGGTTCGACTGAAACTAATATAAAAATATTATAACTAGGATGAATAATTAAATATAGTGAAATGATGAAAAAATATATACCGCCTGTATTTTTAATATATTTTATTCTGTTTTTTGTTTATGTAAATTGACTACTATTTCATATTATGGGAGCTGCAGGCGATAACATATCTTTTTTGCATGGAGCAGCTGTCGTGTATTTTAATCTTGTTTACTTTTTCCACTCAAATATATGTATACTGCATTGTCTACCATACATTTTTTAAAATCAGATGTCGCTTACACGCTTGAAATCTTTTTTTCATTTTTGTACATTTTGTTCATACCTAATGTCCTACAACCCCGACAGTGACGGCAAATCACCAGCAGCCGAGAGACGAAAATACACAATATTTAATGAATAATTAAATATAGGGCGAATATTTATGAGGTTTCCCCTGCTTAGCCATTTATGTAAATTAGTGTCATCATGGAATATTTCTTTCTTTACCCTGTTGTGAAATATTAATGTTGTTTACCGGATCTGGTATTTTGTACTCAAGGAACTATTTTGTTTAAGCACCGCCCGTGGCCTCGTTTTGAGATTTAGCAATGCTCATTATAAAACCATAATGTTATTACGTTCTACGGCGAATGTACTTTTTCAGTTTAATAACCTCAGATCGAAGTAAGCTTTTATTTTCAATTACTTTCAATTACAGCTGGTCTCTATTGCTTACTATTGCAACCCCCACATCTTGACAAGTGGAAATTCGTCTCCTACCTAGTCAGAATGTCTCTTGACGTCTGTTACTACAGCAGTGTATTTACATATGCGATTTCTTGCTTTTGACTCATCTGCCTTCGTATTGTCAATAATGAACTATTAAAATAATTGTAATGAAGTATTTACGCTCCATCCGTCAGTTTAGATGTGGAAGTGTCACATTCTGTGTACAAGAGCCGATATATTATTATCACGATTTGCTACTTCTGAGATGTTCTCAATCTTAATATACTAGGCAAAATATCTGAATCATTATATTAATAGGTGATCAGATATAGTCACTTGCCCCATAAAGGGTTAAGCAAACCTTCGAAAAGCGGGAAATACCTTTTACTAAAGAAAATTGAACTCTTCCAATTTGAATTGACCGCATTGTCGTGTCATTTCCTGGTGTCTGCGGTTGATACAGAAATAACACAGCTATTTTGGGAAGACCTAATCCTAAAAAGGCCAGATACGGTTCTTCACTCCATATCATGTAGTTAAAAAAACGATTACATTGCATAGGCCTGGTGGTTGAGATGGTTTTGCATTTCGCAGCGGCGCCAATGTTTCAGACCGGTAAAAGGTAAGATTCAACATGCTTATTTTCAAGGAGAACTGGCGCTTCTCACTGATAAAATTGGCGCTACAGAGACATTTTACTTCGTATTCTATAAATCTGGCCCTGTCACGGACTAAGATAAGCTTCGTAATTATCAGTGCCTACACTGTAATGTCTCAAACCCATACAGATCTTCATTTACTTAGAAAAGAAAGAAAAAGAAATGATTCATATTTTGCCATATGTTGTCTATTCGATACACTATTGTAAACTATTGAATTGCAAAGATTTGATTGTACGTGTTACTGCAATCAATATGCCAATATCCAAAATAATATCAACACATATATCTTCAAAATTACTACATAAATATAGAGTTCGATATGAACAGCAGAGATGTGCATTTTTTTTCAACACAATAAGATGGTACGCACTAAAGCGTATCTCAAGCAAGTAAAAAACAACAAAAGAACACAGTAGTATAATAATGTGTACGTTTGTAAATTGCATCGGGACGCAGTTCTTATTTACACCGTTCAGGACAAAGACATAAATAGGGTTCAGATAGTTTTGAGTCTATCATGGAGAAAACTAGAATGTACCCAGAGAGCGCATACATCTTCTAACGCTATTGTCGCTAGAAACTGAATGAAAATCAGTTCATATATAGCTACGATGCAGGGAGGTAAGTGTGAAAGTTTCCAAAATGTAATCAACTCTTTCTTAGCTCATGGTTCGCCCTTCCACAAAATGTAATTGTAATTTATTAGTAAGTTTTGGAAATATTATTTGGACAATCATGAATGGATGCCTAAATGAATGTAAAAAGTGAAAAAGGTTCCTGAAATTCGCCCCAGGCCATGGCCTACCCTTCCAGAAAATGTCATTGAAATCTATTGAGAAGTTTTGGAGATATTGTGTGGAAAACCAGACAGACGGACAGACGAGTGAATACATACACCTCTCCCAACTTGGTTGACTGAGGTAAATAGTAGTTGAGCAGGAACCCGAGGGTACATCCAAATAGTATTTGATTGATTCAGCCTTTAATTTGTTTGACGTAAACAAGCCAGACACTCTTGAAGCTCATCTGGGGAAATCAAGAGCCTGCTTTAATATCTGAATAGCCACTCAACAGAGACAGGTAACCTCTTCATCAATAGAGCAGATCTATTTGACGGAACGGAAACATGCGCTCCTTTTTATAAGGATTTTCAGGAAGTAATGAAATATTCCTAAGATGATTCGAGCACAGTTCACGGTCAACACATTAAAACTGAACAGGGATTGAAATCTAGTTATGTTGTATAGTGGGGTGAAATTCCGTTGAGTCCAGGAAAGAAAGAGGACTCGAATACTGTTTGTAAAAATATGAGACATATTTTTATTTCATAGCTTACACTTCATCGGCCGGAGAGTGAAGAGTGGAAGAGAGATGATGGGTGCCGAGAGGTGATGGTGTCCCTGTTGGGAACGGTTCCCAACAGGGACACCGGTCTCGTGCCTTGCATCCTGGCTTAGGCCATCTGCCTCTCTGCTGAGTCCTCTGCTTCTGTTCGGGTCTCTGAGTTTTCTGTTCGGGGCTGCGTTTTTCTCCGTCTCTTAGCTTCCTTTACCAGGTTTGAACCCCCACGCTGGTGTCGTTTCCGGTTTACATATCCTGTTTTGGGACACCTAAGGTGACCGGGTCACTTCTATTTCCGCACAGGTGTTTTGGCCCCGAAATAACCTTTTCGTGGCAGTATATCATAACATTTACATTTATCCTGTCTATGTGAAGTGGCCATTATTCATATCTCGTTTGTATTACCCCTTCCATTCCCCCACCTGATTTTGGCCTTTTAAAGGGGCCAAGAGTGCTGTAGCCTTATTTTTGCGTATGGTGGTATGGACGTACAGGAAAAAGAAAATAGATGTTACTTGGTGAATTAATCAAACGCTATTTCTGAAGAACGAAAGCCAACATTTGTCCTTCTCTTAGCCTCACTATTTGTTGTTTTTTTAAGCTAATCGCGTAGTCTTTACCAATTTGTAAAGTTTCATTTTGTGCAGTGTATGTACGATCAGTTGCGATGTTAGCGCAAAACCCACAGACAATAAGTAAGAAAAGCTATGCCTATGCATCTTAAATTGACATAATAGTCATTACTTTGAGGCGTTTTCACGCATGATAATAAACAGAGTGAACGCGGCGTAATATTGCCGTCTGGAAGGATCTAATTTAACTTGTGTAAAGAATTCAGTGCTTACCCCCGGTTCGGTGGGCCGTCGTTCAATCCACCGCCGAGTCAGACCAACGGCTTTAAAAATGGTACTCAATGCCTCTCTGCACAAGGACTAGGATTGAGGAACCTCTCCCCGGCCAAATCACGTTAGATACGCGGGTTCTCTAAAGATCACCGAATAAGTTAATTACCTTACCAAGCTCCGTAAGAAGAACTGGCCTGGCAAGCTGGAAGTGGGTCTTACTAACAATTACCCGTGTGTACCTAACCTCGATGAGGGTGTAAGCTGAGAATCATGATACATACATGCATAATGAACTCCGTTAATAAAAGACAATTGTCTACGACAATCTGATTTGTCGGTACACAGACACCAACTACTTCATTTTGATACGTGATTTCCCTTGCGACTAATTCTCGTTTCTACGTTCATTTGATTATAGATTATTATTGCATCATATTTAATAAGCTTGGTTTTAAACCAAACAAGTTTAAATGGGTCTGGAGATTCAATAGAGCTAGTCTTCTACGTGGATTCAATAGCGCTAGTCTTCTACATAGACAAAGCTTGACATTTTGTATTGAAAATCAATATTTAAAGTCCTGGTGTTTGTCTTGGCTGACACGAATAGGAAACATACAGCTATCTCAGCCTCACGTCATACCCTTTTAAATGCAGTCTTACGTATAGCTCCAATAGTGTGGCACCCAGTGAGTATTGAATTCATGGGACTAGCAAAATGTTTGTTCTCAAATTGTTGTATGGTTGCAGATTAGCTAAGATGGTACCAATTCTAAATTTTCGAGAATTGATTGTTGGCTCCTACAGTTAAAACACTTGTCGAAAGTGCTCGATCTAATATATCGTTTGGTCAGTATTTATATATATTGTTTGTGTGTAGCCTATTGGATAAAAAGCGTTAGTTAAGTGCGTGTAGTTGCTTGTTCAATACATCAGTCACGCAGTGCATATCATGTACTCTGATTCTATGAATTAACTGATACGAAATATCCCTCAGCATAGACAGCGAAATTGAAATTGGAAATTGAATTGAACAAAGTTTTCCATTTGTGTATCCATATATCTGTAAATATGTACTGGTTATGTTGTAGCGATTATGAAGTTATTTTCATACTTGATATTGGAAACACAGATGGTGCCTACCTTGGAGACAGAATCAATCATTTATTATTATTTATTATGATGAAGTACAAACATTTTTATGTGTCAGCCGATTTCAAATTGTCTTTGTTACTTTGTTATCGCCGTTCATTGTTATTCACCCACTTTATGTTTAATGTGTTTGCTTCTAGGTCGGAAAAGGCAAGAGAACAAAACAGAATTATGAAACAAAACAATAAATAAATGACAATTTGAGAAAATTAAACTAATAGAATTTTGAATCATTGGTATCATGTTTAATGGTTAGCAGCACGGAAAATGGAATTGGCGAATTGAGTTCAAACTCCGGCTGAAGAGAGTTTTCGTTCACTTCGCACTAATGCCCTTGGAAGAGGCATGCATCCTTCTATCCACCCCAAGCTATGGGTAAATAACAGACCAGAATGGGATCTTCAGCCTTGGTTTCCAACCAATCTAGGAGACGGTCAACCCTGAATTCAAACTGGGAAAGTCCAACTCTTCATCTAGCGTCGTGAGAGGTGGGCACCGGATAGAGTAAGCTACGTGTTCTGGAATATGTATGGATAATAGAGCTCTGGTGAAGCTTCGACGGTCCTAACAAGCCGGAAGACAATATTTGAATTTCAATGAGATGATTTTTAAGAAAAGAAATGCTCAACTCATTTCAGTGGAAGGGTCCACTTTTTTCAAATGGTGAGTATGGGACATCAGCAAAACTGTTATCTTTAAATTGAAGAGTCCATTGTACAGGTGTTGCATAACGGTTGTTAGTATTGCGTAACGTGCAAACATACAATTAGTAGATGCAGGAGCTGCACAGAAGAAATGAAACAGCAAAGACCGTGTTTCAAAAACATGTATCTTTATTTTCTACGCTCATATCGTGTAAGCATAATACCGTCAGACACAACAGTTTTCAGAATACAAACATGTTTACATTTCGCCCAGCGCAGGGAGAAGGAGAGCGTATACATTACAAGGCGAATACAGAGAGAGAAAGAGAGAGGCTAAGAAACTCTTTGGTCATGCTCCCGTTGGCCGGCTAAATCTCTCTAACTGCTGACAATGTTTTGGCTCTAGTTCCTGCTAATTATCTTTATTTATAATCAAGTCTTTGATCCGTGATAACTGGTTTTTTTAAAAATATCTGCTTTTGATCAAGTGTCATTCTTAACTCATCCACTTCCGTTACTATCTATCAAATTCCAATATGGGGTAACTTCGTAAAATTCCTTTCTGATCAAAGCCGACACCAAACACCACAGGGTTCTTTCCTTAAAATACCAGACAACCAAACATTGACGCCTTTCTTTAAATGTATCTTTGATCCACGCTAATTCGTTTTCAAATTCTAAGTACAAAGAAGGGAGAAAATGCATGCTTTTTTCTGACCATGAGAATATTTTCTGTTCTGGGGTTAAATTAGATAGACGAACTTAGTTAAAATGGAGTTTAATTAAAAAGTCGAGCATCGACCATAACGTCACGCAGGCAGAGAAACGGGAAAAGGCACACTGTTCCTCATCACAGTAGAATAAAGGAGAACAGAAACGGATGGACGGACAGACAGACTGATAGAATAACGTGACTGACGAAATAACGTGACCCGACACCTCGAGTACAAGTGGGAGATTGAAGAAAGGTACCATTTTCTTTTGTCGATAATCTTTTTTTGTCGCATTTGATTAAATATTTGACAAAAATAGCCTTCTTTGGCCAAATCTGGTAGCACCAGGCCTTTTATGAAGTGTTTTGTTTTTCTTTTAAATTTTATTTGAAGATGTAATCCTTTGTTTATTTTCATCTTCGGATTTTATTTTGATTCTCGTCGTATTATCCTGTTATAATGTCTGAAGTTTTTTTCTTCTTTTCTGTATTAAAAAAATGATTTCAATAAGAATGAAAAGTGTCGAAGCAGAGGAGTAGGACATTAAGAGGAAGTGCAATTTAAAGGGAGAAAAATAATGAATGAGATGAAAGATAGACAAAACAGGTCTGGTTAGTTACTCAATAGAAACCGTCATATGACCAATGTATTTTGGCAGCATTCCGTGTTGTGGTGATCAATTAAAAAATTGGAAAAAAGGGTGATCAATGAATAACTTACTTCTCTCACCCTTTGTTGGGCCATGATCACTTAAAACGTTTGAATTTTAGAAAACAAGCGTGAATACTGCCGGACAAAAACTAAGGGACCAATTTAGCATAAACATACATTGCATATTGCCCCCCCCCCACTAAAAACCTATTTTAAGGGATTTTTTAAAAAGTAAAAAGGAATGTTTTTTTCTAGACATAATAAGGAGTAAATGTTTAAATTCCCAGCCCTCTAGCTCCATTAGTGTGGCCTGTACGCGTGATACATACATAGATAGCCAGAACAACTTAAAAACTGAAGAAACCTATGTTGACAGTTTCAAATATAAAGCAAAGTAAGGTAGACAGAAAGAAAGTAGACGCTAAGAAGAATACTATTCTGCTTGTTACTACTTTCCTGCGGACGAATGTTACGCTTCAATTTTGGTCAGAGGGTAGGAAGAGAAAGGGAAGAATAGAAAGAAAGTTTACTGAGTGGCTAGAAAGTGAGAGAGACGGGCAGAAAGAAAAGCTAGGTAGTTTGATAAGAGGGTACGAAGGGCGAAGGGTGAAAAGAAAGGTAGTTTAACAAGGGGGTAGGAAGGGAGAGGAAGACAAGAAAGTTACGTAGTTTGCTGAAAGGGTAGGAAGATGTTCGTATATGAAACTAATCCATGTTTGTATACAATTTAGATGGGAAAAAACATGGACTGGCAACACAAATTGGAAGGGATAAGGGAGAGAATGTGAAGATGCAGGTGTGAGATAATGGATAACCTTACTTGTCAATACCCGTGGAATTTCCACGAGTCCAGCTAATAACAAGGAAAGTAAAAAGAAAGAAAGAAAGAAGGGTGTAATTAAGAATATCTAGGAAAGAAAAAAATACGGATGTTGGAGACCAGATAAAAATGAAAGAGAAGACATAGAGAAAAAAGGAGAGGAAGCGAACGGTGTATAAAAGGTGAAAATATCAAAAGACAAACAATACCTTTGTTATTTTGCTGTAATACAATGTTGTAGAAGTTTCTCCACTAATCTAAGAGTTGTATTAGCCTTAGTAGCAACAGGAAGAATAACGACAATTGAGAATAGTTCGATACAGGCGCATACACAAAACAAGAAATTACCGTTCATCCCCGCTCCACGTCACTGCAAAAATCCGTGAAAAATAAATCCCTTTGATCACCCGGAGTTCATTATTCAGAATAATGAACACAAAGACAGAGATGAGTTGCAATTTAAACACACTTCGCTCCTAATTTGCCAACCGCAAAATTCACAATTTCTCTTCCTCTTTATTAAAAAATATGAATATGAATTTTTTTAATGATTTTCCTTTATTCAATTTTAATGTGGCATTTGCTGCCGAACAGCGAATTAAAAAAAAATACGCTTTTCTTCCAGGGTTATTAACGGAATTAATGTATCTAACAGCTTTTTTCATTATCTTATTTTCTTTAATAATTTGAATATTTGTTAGACGATGCAAAACTTTGATACAAAGCCACTTCCTGCAGCAAATAACGAAAATTTTGTTTAAAGTCCGTGAAATTGGTTTGCTGGAACCTGTTGGCCTTCTAGAAAAAAAATTAAATATTTACTAAATTTGATCTGGCACAGGGCGACAATCACTGAGCGCCTAGTTGAGCTTAAATTAACTAGCATTGGCCAGTGAGACTAACATACTATCACTCTACAACAGTCGCTTACCTATCTATCTATATAATGAACAGTGAGACTTTTTCTGTTTGTTTCACTGTCCGTAACAATGGACCCTTCCACTTAAATTTAACAATTTTGTTGATGAAAAAAATCTCCTATCTAATTTTAACAATGGACTCTTCGACTTAAATGAGTTCATTAACTTTTAAAAAATAAAACCTCAGATGGAATTGATAAGAACATTTATTCACGCGATTAATAGCTTTGAAGTAGTGAACTATTAAATCTTAAAGAATGAGAAGAAACCACTCAAACCCCAATGAAACACGGGTAGATATTTTACGAGATGCATTACGTCCTTCAGTATATATATATATGTTTGAGCCCTGTTTATACGTTTGTTTTTTCCGTGCCTCTTTACCGCGAAAACCAAAAGGAAAAGAGATAATATTCGGCATGTACACTGATAAGAGGTGAACTTCCCACATAGGCTATGTGAGTTTGACCTTGGAGGTCATTCAACGTCATTTTCCAGCCAATCTTTGGTTCTATACATAGGAAAGACATTTTTTTTATTACAATTTTCTCATTTAATTCTTCTTACGAATGACACGTACTTTTGTTACAATAAAAAGTTTTTTTTACCATTTCTGCCGTTTTTTCGTCAATATAACAACATTGAGTATTATTTGTAATATTAGTAGTAAAAATCAAGCACGCATAGACCGTGTCGGTCTCACCTTTCATTTCATTTAACGAGTGGGCCTCCCCTTCATTTTTGGCACGGCGATTTTATATGTAACAATCAAACAGTTTACGCTACACAACACATGATTTTAAAAGGTGAAACTAGATATTCCCATGTGAGTATTGTTTTGTTTTTATAACATTTTTTATTGACAGTTTTAATTAATATTTATGTGGAATATAACACATGTTTCACACTTCTAAAACAATACAGTAGTAAGTCACAACTTCTCAGCTGTAGAATTCTAGGACGCTAATTTACGTTTGTCTCACGGAAGTAAATCCTCGGAGTATGCGGTTCGTATATCAACGTATTTTGTAAACAATTGTTCAGCTCAGTACTGCTTCAGTTAATCACTGTGGTTATTTTCCTCCTTCCTTACCGTTCATGGGTTCGATATGTTGTGAAGTTTGCTCTAGCAACTCCTTGGCTAAAGTCTACATGGATTAACAAGACGTTAAAACAGCTCTTCTTACTTTTAACCAGAATTCTGGCCACCCACGTTATAACACGTTGCGTTATACCAAAGTTTGCGTTCAAACGCGGGTGGATCGTGGAGCCCAAAATATTTTACTAGCAAATCAATAGCTAGATATAGCTAGACATTACCTACATTTAGCTCCTAAATATATATAGCTCCTAAATATATACGTTGGTCGTGGCAAGTTTAGAACTCGGTGTTCGTTTTTTGCTATCCCAATTCACACGTTATAATAGGGGAGGCCTGTATTGCACTTGGTTAGTTAAAATAAGCCACCAAACCAACACCCACCCACACTAAATTAACACCTGAAAATATTATTTTTTTCGATCAACAATTCTGGAGGTACCTAAGGTATTATGGATTTTATGCAATAACTTTCTTTCCGTCTCTATCTTTATAACGCAATCTAGACTTATTCCAACCGTAAACCATATTGGCACGGGCAATGCCGGGTATCCATGATATATATATATATATATATAAATAAATAAAACGTAAAGTAAACAATCATTGCATAATACCAGCTATGAAGTACGTGTGCAAAACCTGGAAACTTACAAAACTACTCGAAAACAAACTCAGATTAGCACAGAGGGCAGGTTGAAGGATATCGTACAAGTAATTAAGCAAGAAAGATGGATAAGGGCAGGGCACATAGTGAGAAGAAGGGACAACATTTGGAATAAAAGACTAATCGATTGTTGCCCGTGGGACTGTAAACGCAGTAGGAAAAGACCAGACTCGAGGTGGAGACGGAATCGAAAGGTTTGCCGGTAAGACATGGCTGAGTTTGGAGCAGCAGTCAAATCAAATATACCTGTTAGTCTTTTCACAGTTATAACTAGTATATCAGTAAAGCATAGATTTATCTGGCACAAAGCCATTACAATTGGGCACCCAATCAGTGACGAACTGATTAAAAATAGCCAGGCTAACCATCGCTCTATAGAAGTTGTACCTTGTTATTTTACTAAGCTTAGCTTCATCCGGCGCAAGGGCACATTAGTGGGGCAACTATACAGTAGCGAATTGGTCTGAGAACCGAGCTTACTAGCAATTGTGCTATGGTAGGCGCATATTTTAAAGCCTAGCTCAGTTTTTCACAAAGGCCCAAGATGTGGTGTTCAATGAGGGTCGAACTCTTTACTTTAGTGAATTTGTTTGGCGCAGACTCGAAATCGGCGAAATTGCCTAATTTCGGAGAGGGAACTTTGATTTCTCTTTGATTGCATAAACTTTTGATAATAAAAAGAAATAGTTGTTTTTATCCTTGTTTTGATTAAATAAAACTTTGATTAAAACTACATATTTATTTATTTTTTATAAAAAAGGTTCAAACTTCCAGCTAGTTCCCGCAGAAGGCCTAAATTAGACCTTTGGTCCTAATGAGAGATCAAAACAGTTTTTTCGGTTATACCTTAATTCTATACATGGAAATCTGATCATTATTATCGGAGAGAGCGTGAACGCAGACCCAACATTTTTGTTTCTTAATTTTCAAAGACTAATATCCGTAAAACATGCTCCGGGTTCCCATTAGTAACCACAGGAAAATTGGTGGCCATGGCTCTAGCTGTTCTTGAGTTTTACTAACACAGACGGACGGACAGATATTTTGTGAAATAAAATAATAGCACATTTTTAGGTAAGCCTGAACGCAGCCGGACGCAAAATCAGGGACCAATTTAGAATAATACTTACATTGTAAATCCAACGCCCCACTAAAACTTAAAAAATGTTGAAATTTTCAAAAGCTAACTTGCTAAAAACATGCTCCATGGTCCCATTAGTATACACAGAACATGTTATGGGGATATGTTGTGTGGTCCTTTAGTTTTGCGATGACCAACAGACATTTGAACAGACATTTGGTGAATTAATGTAATAAATGTTTAGGTTAGCGTGAAAGATAACTGATACAAACTAATGAACCAATTTAACCTAATTTCACATTATAAATCGACCCCCCCCACTATAAACCTATTCTGGCAGGGAATTATTAAAAACTAACTTCCTAAAAACATGCTCCGGTGTCCCGTTAGTAAACACAGAAAATGTGATGGCCATAGCTGTGGTCGTTCTTGAGTTTTGTGATGACAGATGGACAGGCATTTGATGAACTATATAAAGATTTACTTAGATACCTCTGTGGTAACAGAGATTGCTGCCTCTTGTGTAATGTTGCTCACTCACCCACTCTCTTCCCAGTCAATCATCGTGGCATGCTAGTGACGAGACATTCTTTTCAAAACATCAAGACTCAACTGTAATTCGATTTCGCTTTGTTGATTCTGTTTTCTGTGCCGAAAACCTCCACGCTAACTTGCATTTGTCTATCTCAGTCTCTCTTTCTCCGCCCCCCTCTCTATTAAATATTTCCACACAAAGATCTCACAATTCGTGTCCTAATGATGCAAGTATTACTGGAATTAGGATCTCACTCTTAAGGCACAGCCCAACAATGGTATTTAGTCCAGTCAAATTTCGCAAAAATAGGAGTCAACTGGGAAGTTTCACATATAAAGCTAAATTTGGTACCGTTAAAAGCGGAATTCTATGTAGATTGGCATACTAAAAGCTCGCCGCAATCCACTTTGGGGAAATAATTTTATGGGTCGATATGTAGAGAGCAGTTTTTGTTGAAAAAGTTTTTAAATTTTCACATGAATTTAGCTGAGATTTCAAGCAGAATTGTTTGATGCTCTTTCATATAAAAACAAGATACACACGATCTGAACAAAACTGCGGTCGTCATCTTGATTTCAAAATGGCCGCCATAAAAATAAATTGTAATATAGATTAATTGATATTTCAACCAGAATTGTTCAAAATATGAAAAAGTGTGAAAACGTGCATACTAGTAGATCTTTCGATGTGCTTTCATATAAAACCAGGAAACGCACAATCTGACCAAAACTGCGGCCGCCATCTTTATTTCAAAATGGCCACCATAAAAAAAAACAATGCGAAATACAGTTCAGAAAAGAAATGTAAATTTCAACCAAAACATGTGTGGACACTTGCATACTGGTAGACTTTCTGATGATGAAAAACAGGATACACACGATCTTACCAAAACTGCGGTCGCGATTCTTGATTTCAAAATTAGTTAATTTCTTTTTGGCTGGGCTAATTCTCTCGAACATTAACTCGACGTAGCCCATGGGGAAGGGGGGGAGAGAGAGGGGGGTTAGTGAGTCGCTAATGTTTGCGGTTAATATCAAAGTTTTACACTTTTTATAAAGAAAACCTCAATTACAGAAACCGCCTTCTAACTCACGTGGAGGTGGATACGTATACTAACAACTAGAAAGCACCCAAAGAGCGCATACCTCTACCATCGCTATTGTCACTAAAAATTGCATAAACATCTGTTCATATACAGCTACGATGCGGGGGAGGTAACTATACAAATCCGGATCCGGCTCAAGATTTAATCAATTCTTCCTTAGCCGATGGCCCACCCTTCCACAAAATGTCACTGATATTCATTTTGAATTTTTTCGAGATATTTTGCAGATATTTTGGAGATATTGTTTGGACAATCATGAGTGAATATCTAAATGAATGGAAAAAAAAATGAAAGGATATTTCTCAACCGAAAAAATAATTCATGGATCGATCCCCAATTTAACTAATTGTTCCTTATCACATGGCCTAACCTTCCAGAAAATGTCATTGAAATTCATAGAGAACGTTTGGAGATATTTAGTTGCGAGAAATACGATTCAGGGAAGGTAATTGTAAACATTCCTAAATCCACCCCAAAATGTGGCCAATTCTTTCTTTGTCCATGTCCCACCTTTCCACAAAAATGTTAATTTTGAATTTCTTTGAGATATTTGCAAAATATACATACAGTCGGACAAACAGACGGAAAGACAGACAGACACAAATGAATACATATACCTCCCAACTTCGATGGAAGGGGTAAACTAGCAAAAGATTACGAATCAATTTGTTATCGATTTTGGGTGAAATTACCGATGCAACACCCTTAAAAGCCTCGACGTTCAAGAGAGGCAATTTGTTTTAATCGGAGACAGACACATTTTATTATTTTCCCAGGAGTAATTCCCTTCAATATATTTTATTATCATGAGGGCCAATGCTCGATTTGTTTACAGAAGAAAGACAGAGACACAGAGTTCCTTTTTTTGTATAAGCGAATTAGCAAGCACTTAAGGGGTAGGTACAAGATATCTACAGTATAAAAAAAAAACTATTTGTTTAGATAAGTGCGCCTACAGTAAAATCTATTTGCACTTAGATAATAGAAAAGCAAATATGTTTCCACGGGAAAGTATAACATTTCGATGAAATAAAAGCTTTTTATATAGTAAAACATACCCTATCATTTAGGCATTATTGATGGCAGAAACATCCTATTTATTACGAATGTTATTAGTAGTGGCAACCATAGTAGTAGTAGACTGAATTGGATGAATCACTAATATTATAATCGTAGTTTTGACGATGGCGTTATGTCAGACTTTGATTATGAGCAACAAGAGCAATTGTATCTTTAAACCGGAGGTATCGTTGGATGCCGACTTACAGCAAGTTTTCTAAAATCTCCAATGCCCGATATTTACGAAACTCGGCTTTGCATGACACAAAGCCAAATAGTGGGAGCAAAGTATGGAAAGAATGTGTATTACGTCATATTTCCTAGTGAGAAGAGCTTGACTACCTTGAAAATCAGCAATAAAATATTGGCTTTTACTTAGGCTCGAACACCAACTTGATGGAATATTCACAAATGTCTCAGCTACCATCAGCTGATCTGAACAAATAAAATAAAGATACTATTAGTTATACTATTGCTATTTGTGTATGTAAAAACAATAACAAGTGTGGCGCTAAGCCATTAGGGAAAAATGAGGAGTAAAGTCTATATAGTAAGATTTGATCATCTGCTAACCGTGGGATTCTCGTAGCTCAGGCGGCAGAGCAGGTTTGTACGTACAATCAGGCTTTCCGAGGCAAAATTGATGTGAGTTCGAGTCTCACCGGGAGCTTATCATTTGTTTCCAATTCGCTCTGTTTACAAACTGATTGACAGTCTGAGTAGTTGCGATGAAAAGCAACTTGAATTAAGATGAAATAAAAACTAGTAATAAATTAATAATACCTGTCACTGTTGCCGAGGGGTTCTCTAATACTTCCAAAATATTTGTAAGTTGCTTTGGAGTTGTTCTCAATGTTCCAGCGATTGTGGATAATCACATTTATGCCCCACGGATTTTATGCTCTCAAGCAAGGTCTTGATATTTGTCCACTTTCTTAATTTCATACTTCAACATCATCCCCCCCCTTTATCTTTTTCTGCAATAACATTACAGATTCTTCTCCTTCACAGTCAACTTCGTTTTTTTTTTTGTATATTTTTTAGTTTGTCACTTAATTCTAAAATGTTATTATCATCTTCTTAATTTCCTCTTCTTTTCCTTCTTTTTTTATTCTCCATTTTCCCAATTGTTTACTCTGTTACTCCTATTGCTCCTCCTTGTTTTTTATTACCCCCCCC
>VCCN01006862.1:1331522-1345559 GCA_006491835.1 Architeuthis dux | reverse complement strand
CTGCATATCTATCTATCTATGGGACTCTCATGAGTTATGGATTCTGCTATTCAAATCAAGCAGCTAGTCTGAACTATAAAACTATGGAAATCAGATTAAAGAACTTGCAATTGAATATAAACCAATAGTTACTCATTCAAACGATGTAGTAAAATATATGTTCAGTGCTGTAACATTTGTCAGCGCTCATTCACACACACGCACACACACACACACACATGCGTACACATACATACAGACTAATGATGATAAAAACATTTTATTTTACACACAAAATATTTATTTTTCGACATCATCTACACCCATGTCAGTGCAAGGCATGTGAAAGTTACGTAAATATTCAAACATATTATCATGTATAAAACTAAACAATAACAACGTTTTATTTCGCTTTTTGAAAAACTAAATTGTATGTCTAAAAACGGTGTCTACACGTGTACAATGACTTTGTGTTCCTCGCTTTAATAGAAGAGATAACAAATGTTGAAAACCGTCAACAAAAACTGTCAACATGAACGTTGGTTCTTCTGTTTTCAAGTGGCTCTGGCTGGTTATGTGTGTATGGGCCGCCTCAATGGAGCTAGAAGGCTGAACATTTAAATATTTACTTCTTATTATGTCTAGAAAAAAACGTTATTTTGTTTCTTTGACCCCCCCCCCCAAAAAAAAAAAAAAGGTTTCTAGTCAGTGTTGCTAATTTAGCGCGTTTCGCGCTAGATTTAGCAGTGCAAAACGCGTTAAATTAGCGCGTTTTCGCCTAAAACATTTTGGCCGTTTCTGGCCGTTTTCTGGCTATTTTTGACCGTTTTTAGCTATTTAACAGAATTTAGCGCTTTTTTAGCGCTTTTCGGCAGTCAAACTAGTGCGAAAATAATTTTTGGGTTGGCAACACTGTTTCTAGTGAGGGTTCAAGTTTATGCTAAATTGGTCCCTTATTTTGTGTCCAGCGGGGTTCACAAGTGATCAGCGCCCAACAACAGGAAAGATATGTAACTTATTCATTGATCACTCCTTTTCTTTTTAATTGATCACCCCCATCATGGTATCCTGCCAAAAGACAGTGGTCACAAACCGGTTTCTATTGAGTGACTAACCAGACCTATTTTACTAATTGTGCTAACAAAAAATTGGTGAACGATTTAAGTGATATTCTCAAGAACTCTTTCAGTTTACCACATGCTACATGCACCCGGAGATGGCCACCAGGCGTATGCCATAAAAAGTTACGGTAAAAACAACAAACTTGAGTCTAAATAATTCAT
The DNA here is from genome assembly GCA_006491835.1 of Architeuthis dux. Taxonomy (NCBI): domain Eukaryota; kingdom Metazoa; phylum Mollusca; class Cephalopoda; order Oegopsida; family Architeuthidae; genus Architeuthis; species Architeuthis dux. The sequence continues at coordinate 1,344,297 of VCCN01006862.1, read as the reverse complement.
CGAATAATGACAATACTTCATCTCAGGAAATGGAGAAGGCCTGAGAATGCAACGGTCGACACAAAACAAACTGTGATCAAAACAAAAAAGATGAGGATGTTAGGTCTACAACATTGTATTATCGCTGATGGTCTGAATCAATTTGTTGTTTTCCCTTTCTTGAATTCTACCCCGCTCATTTGTTGACAGGTTAAATTTAACGGGTTCACGGGCAACGTACAATTTGATGAAAATCTTCAGCGCAAAAACTTCAAACTCGATGTTCTTCAACTGAGCTATGGAACACCGTTACAAAAGGTAAGACTACATTGCAAAAGAAGTACCCCCCCCCAATACACACACTTGCAGCATGCTCGCTATTCACCTGACATTTCTCCAACCGATTATCATCATTTCAAGCATTTTGGACTTGATATCTTTAATAAAATTGTTCAATAATATGTTGTTGTCTTCTTTGTCATAATCTGTTTTTGCATTCGTTAAATGTGTAGGTCACCTGATATGAACAGTTCTGATAAGCCAACGAATAGAATTTATGATATTTACGTCTTGTCTTTTAATAAATGTAAAATATGAAACAACAATATTTACTGCAAAGGAATGCTTACTAAAACAAGCACATACGCGTGAGGGCGGGCGCGCACGCGCACACACACGCACACACACACACACACACACACACACACACACTTGCAGCATACTCCCTATTCACCTGACATTTCCCCCAACAGATTATCATCTTTTCAAACATTTTGGGCTTCATATCTTTAATAAAAGTTTCAATGATATGAAAGCCATAATTCGTGCTTTTACTGTATTTGTGACCATTAGACCTAAATAGTTTTAGTAGATATGTCATATTATCATGAGGGGATCGTTGGGAAAATGTTATTGCTTCAAGTTGGTCATATTTCGATCAAATATTTACTGTATTTATTGTTTATATAATGTTTTATCTTACTTTTCAAAATACGACATTTCATATGTAATAACATACTAGAAACCAAGTTAACACCTTTCAAATTAAGCCATGAGAAATTCTTTTAAAATATCCAATAGTTTTAAAAGGTCATAAAAATAATCAGTGGATCAGCATCTTCTCAAACTATAAATAAGAGCCTGAAGGAATAACGACCTTAAGACGTGAGTCCAGCTGAGCTCTGGGCGTTTTACTGGTCAGTGGTCTCTTCAGTTTAATGTGGCCGACATTGCCTGATAAGATCAAGTTATCACTTGGGCACTGTTCAAAGAGTTTGATGAATGTAAAGGTGAGGTGAAAATGAGTCGATTGTAAATAGATTAATGATCGATTCTGAAGAAGCCGACGCGATGTCGAACGCTGTATGCGTCTTTGATTGTACAAGTTCTCTTTTGCGTGGAGGTTGGTGGGATAGTGTATCCGTATGTGTATATGCAATGTATTACGCTATACTATTTCAATATTTTGAATAAACTGTCTGTCACAGTGAGAGGAACATGATTGTTTTAACTGTAGAGATAACACAATGAGATATCTACTTGAATAGATAAGATATCCAGCCACCTCTCGACTAATTGACTAAGTGTGCTCCTTCCTATCTATCTATCTATCTACCAATCTTCTCATATTTATATATATATATATATATATATATATATCACTATTAATCAATCTACTTGCTCGACCTTTGATATTGAGTTAATCAGAAGCGACTTAATTTCAAATATTCCATCTCGATCTGAAATTCACTTCCGATCAGTTAATCATTGGAAACTATTTTAATCCACGAAGATTTGCTTAAGGCCAAATTAAAATTGATACTCTGAGTCAATACTTGGCTTTCTGACCTTTGAGTGACATTTGTTATTGGGCAGAAGGGACATCAATCGTAAACCAAATTGAAAACTAATCTGATCCCGTCCGTTTCTTCTAAAGTCAAACTCCAACGAAGTCTTAATCATTTGTCTTAATCTGTTTTTGCATTCTTTAAATGTGTAGCTCACATGATATGGACAGTTTTGATGAGCCAACGAATAGAATGCATGATATATACGTATTGCTTTTTAATAAATGAAAAGTATGAAACAACAATCTTTACTGCAAGGGAATATTTACTAAATCAAACACAATCGCGTGCACGCGCCCACACACACATACACACACACACGCACATACATGTTATGATATCCTACCACGAAAAGGTTATCCCGGGGTCAAACACCTGTGCGGAAATGTAAGTGACCCCGGTCACCTTAGGAAATAGGTATATTGCGTAGGTGTCGAACAAACAGAATGTGAATGACACCTGCCTAGGCGTTAGAGAAACCTATAAATCAGACCCGAATAGAAAACTCGGGGCGGAGAGAAGATTGAGAGGACCCAAGCAGTCAGGAGGCAGATCGCCTGGGGCTGGGAAAACATAAGACCAAGTTCCCCTGTTGGGAACGGTCTCTCGGCACCCATCATCTCTCTCCCACTCCTCACTCTCCGGACGACAAAGATGTATGTTGTGTAATAAAAATATGTCCAGATATTTCTACAAGCAAGTCTTCGAGTTTCCTTTCTATCCAAGTCCAGGACATTCACAGCTATACAACACACACACACATGTATTTACTATGCTTAATTTAGTTCGACATGGTGCCACATGGAGGTAAGAAGAGAGTGTTGCGTCAATCTTCCAAGTAAGGAGAGATCGGCTGCCATGAAAATCAGCATTGAAAGTCCTATCACACAAATTACTCTGTTCTTTTTACTCAATCGTTTCAGGTTGGAGAATGGTCGGATGACCAAGGATTGACTACGCAAATGTACCGTCCGCCAGAACACGACAAATTTCTCCCGGTGGTAAACGACACAAAAATAATGTCAACTATTGACGTAAGTAAACATTTCCTTCTCCTAAATGTTGGTCTCACTGTCTTCAATTTGGACAATCTTTCGTGCCCTTACTAAAGACTTCATAACTTCTGAACTGGTATTTTGATTAATTGATTGTTGTATGGTAATTTATGCCGGAAAATACAAGAATAACATAATTTGATATTCTATAATGTCTTATTATTTTACATTTTACTCATCTTTGTTTGTATTATCACTACACCCCTGCCGTCTTGATTGATTGGAAGTCTGGGATGAGTCATTATCATTAGACCACAGATTGTTCGAATTAATATGTTCATTCTTGTTTGCCTTTTCAAAGCATTTCGGCTGATGCATTCTTTTGTCTTCTCCCAGTGGTCTGAAATTCAGAGAGAAATCAATATCATTATTCCACAAGTTGTTCATACTCCTATTCACATTCTTGATGGCTTTGTTACTAAGTTTTGACGGTTGAATTCTTCGGACTTCCAAAGAGTGGCTAAGATTCTGTGATTTATACCATCATATGACGGTGTTTTAATGTTGGGAATATATTTTGCCATTTTGGGTAATATCGAGTTTTGTCGTTATTTGTATCCATATTACATCGGTCCAATGACATAATCGTAAATCTAAGTGGGCTTTCATCACGTATGGGTGAGGAAAACCGAATCTATACCCACTTGAAATTTGAACTAAGCTGACAGGTAACAGACACCCGCTGTCAACAAATGTATCTTTCACTGTATTTTATGTTTTTCAAAATCCAGTTGAGTAATCGTTAAATTAACTAATTTTCGTCGGATTCGATATTCTATAAGGGTTACTTTACGTTTCGAATATTTTTATTTACAAAGTTTAAATTTGTCTGTCAACAGACAAAGATCATGGCGTAATCGAAGTTAATATTGAATGACAAAGATTTACATTAGAAACAGTCTAAACCCTGCTTTAAGTACGCCGAAGTTATTTTCATTTTTTCAAAGAAGATATTCAAATTATTACAATAAGTTTTAAAATTTTCATGATAAAGTCGGTGACCAGGTTTTTTCCTTTTTACTTATTAGCACTAGAGATCCGATCCCCACTTCAGGTACAGAGACTGTGACATATGTATATGCCACAAATGTGCCTGGCCATGGTGGAGTGGTTACCAACCAAGTCTCAGCGATCACCGCTAAGCTTAGTAAATACCTATATAAAAGTCTCTACTATATACTAACTGATGTTAAAGAAGGAGATAAAAAGAAATACGTGCGCCTAATACTAATATATTGTCAGTTTGATATCCACTGACTATATTTTGAGCACGAATTCTGATTGTATGGCAATTTATAGACTGCTAAGATTCGTTTTTGATTCTGAACTTGATTGATCAGAAAATGTAATTCAGAAATTCTTTTATTTCTCTTTATTGAATTCAGCTTCTAAATAAATGGACATAGTTGGTCACTAGCGATCTTTAGAAAAAACTTGTTTACGAAATTGACACGTCAAAAGCTAGTATACAAAAATCTCCAGTGTACAATCTCGCGAAAAAGTTGAGAAGTCGCTGAAAATTAAACAGAGAACATATATCGTTATAGCTAATTATTCCAAGGTTGGAATCAAGTTTTTTTGGTAAAATAATCAAATGAATATACGGACCCATAGTGCGTTCTAAATCGATGAAATGCTAATAAAGAATGAGAAGTCAATTAATAATTGAACAGGCAATTATTTCCATCTGAATCGACTTTTTAAAATAAATGTAGGAAAACGTCATTTAAGTACAAGTTATCAAACTTATTAGTAAATACCGTTGCGAAACCTGGAAATTAACCAAACGAGCAGAAAACAAACTTAGAATAGCACAAAGAGCCATGGAAAGAGCAATACTAGGGGTAACGCTGAGAGATAGAAAAAGATCAACATGGATCAGAGAAAAGACTAGAGTAAAGGATATTATACAACTAATTAAGCAACAAAAGTGGAGATGGGCCGGCCACCTAGCGAGAAGAGATGACAATAGATGGGGGAAAAGATTAACAGATTGGTGCCCATGGGATAGTAAAAGAAGTAGGAAACGGCCAGACACAAGATGGAGGGACGAGATAGAAAAGTTTGCCGGTAAGACTTGGCAGAGATTAGCACAAGATAGGTTGTCATGGAAGGAGATGGGAAAGGCCTTCGTCCAGCAGTGGACTTATAACGGATGATGATGATGATGATGATGATGATGATGATGATGATGATGATGATGATCATCATCATCATCATCATCATCATCATCAGCATCAGCATCATCATCGTTGCTTTTCTAACTGTATAACTAAAACTGTGTCAATATCTTTACCCAGTAATTTGAAAGGTTAACGCAAGTCATTGGTGACTAAAACTATTGTATTAATTGCGTATTAAACTTGAAACAACTAAAAAGCATAGATCTACACTGATTGGCCTTGGGCTTTATTGTCACTTCATGCGGGAAAGATTGATATGACGTCTTTTTCTTCCATTATATAGCAACGGGGTTAATTGCTCGGTTCGATATTTATTGAGAAGCCATGAGATTAAATAAGGTGTGTTTTTACGTAAGAAGTTATTTCAACAAGTTTCTTCTTTTACAATATAACCTTTTCATAAATAAATTTAGTAGTAAATACCGAAATGTGTATATAAACGCTATTATATACATTGTGGATGCAAAGTCTTTGGAGATTTTAAATACTTTTTAATTGACTTTACTCAACGACTTTATGACCGACATTGATTACGTACTTGTTCAAGGGATGCTTTAGTGCTGAGTAATAAATATTTGAAAGGGACGTCTCGTCGAGGACCTGTAGCTAGCAAGCTTGTCACCCAGCTCATAACTACTATAGGGAATTCAATCCTTGTTGGGAACCCTACACCGGTAGTCTTGTGTCAGACTAAGTTAAACTTAGCAAATATCTACTAGGACTGCTTGGTGTATTCAATAGTCGCAAATTGACCACCAGCACCAACGGTCGGTGTTCGAACCCACCTGAAAACCAGGATGTCGAATGCTGATTTTCTAGGTTGGCAGGTCATAACAACTTAGCAGATTTGTGCAACACAATATTCCTACCCTTATTCTATCTTGTGTCAGGCTAAGATAAGCTTAGTAGATATCTTCTGGGTCTGCCTCAATCTACGTATTTCCGACGGTCTACGTAGATTTGTATTCGATCCTAGATAAAAGTGAAGAGTAGTTCTGCCCCCAAAACGTTGGAATATTACGCCACATAATATTTCTCGTCTCATCTGCTCCTGAGCCGTACTAAGCATATCAATAAAGCAACGGGGTGACTTTAACATCCTTCCCACTAGAGTGACCATTTGAACACCCCCCCCCTAATTTTTCCCAATTGAACATCCTCCCTCCTAAAGCAGTCTAATGGGGGGGGGGTGTTCAATTGTAAATCATTGTAATTTAGGAAAGGTTAAGCTAACTAAGAAAGAAATAGTGAATAATGTATTGTATTAATTAATTTAAAGAAGATATGTTTCACTCATATGAATGCATTTATTTATAAATGCTTTATTCTATTGACATAAATTCTTGTTGGTATTCCTTTAAAAAGTCTCGCTTACAGCCATGCATCTCATTAATTCTGGACTTCTGTTTGCTGTTCCAATATGACTCGATAGTCATTGTCTATGCACTCCATCCGATCGGTTCACTGAATAATTAACAGTTTTGTGTTGTGGTCCGATGCCTTGTTAATGGGTTACGGTACTTTCGTCCACATCACTTTAGCAAATATCAGTTTTGTCTAAATCACTTTGGTCTAAAATCACTTTCGTCTACATCACTTTAGCAAATATCAGTTTTGTCCAAATCACTTTGGTCTAAAATCACTTTCGTCTACATCACTTTAGCAAATCAGTTTTGTCTAAATCACTTTGGTCTAAAATCACCTTTGTCCCCACAATACCTCCAAAAGTACTCAATGAATGTCAATGACATTTCGTCGAATGGTGGCCAGAAAGAATTGATGATATGTTGGGGTGGACCCAAGGATTTTGTTTCGATTGAGAGAGAAAAGAATTCCAGGATTCGTTCCAAAATTTAATAAAGAATATTTCTCAATCGAAAGACAATCCCTGTAACCTGTACCACACTTTCATACCCCCACCCCGATGAATCAGTTGAACATCCTTCCGTCTAATCCAGTCTAGGAAGGGAGGATATTCAGGTGATCCAACAACGTTCTTTGATTCTGTGAATCCTCCAAAAAATGTGGTTTCTCTTTTTATAAAAAGAAAAACAATCCAGCGATATTGCCTTTTTAAAAGAAATAATATTGTGCTTCTCTTCTTAATTGCAGGTACCCCCTTTTCTGATGAGAAAAAAACGACACGAAGGAGGTGAGCCCCTCGTCGGCAATGCACGTTTCGAAGGCTATGTCGTTGACCTAGCGGCCAAGATAGCCGATCAGTTTCCTATGGATTACATCATCAAAATCGTCGCAGACGGGCAATACGGCGCCCTGACAGTGAATGGAACGTGGAATGGTATGATGGGTGAACTAACCCGTCACGTAAGTAGAATGTTATCCTCATACGGTCATATATTCACGTGGATATGTAGACATGATTGTACTTATGTACCTTGCACATACCTTTGTGCATACCTACCTTGCATAAAACAGGGCGTCACACCATGCAACAAAGCATTAATAAAGCAGCGAGTAAGATACTCACCAGGTGCCACGCTCATGTAGCCTTGGGCCAGACTTAGATAATATTAGGACACTTCGCAATGTAGCCGTGGTTAACCAGCTCGTTTCGCAGACCATTACTACTGTAGTGAGTTAGATCCTCACATTAACTTTAGTAAATATATACACACCATTGTTCATCAATCAGGATAAAAAGGTGTCTGCAAAGATTTAAATTTGTGATTGGAATAAAGCATTGTAGGAATAAGAAAATCCAGCAGAATATTCGCTAGTTTGGTGAGTTCAATTCTCACTGGGTTCCCTACTCTTAACGCCCAATACCATACTATTCATAGGTTAGTAAATCGTCCAATGGTGATGAACGTAGAACGATGATGAATAACTAGTTTCACATATTATTCACTAGTGTAATCATTTGGATCCTCTTTGATACTCCATTCCATTGGCCATGTGCCATAATAAATAGATATTGTAAAATCTAAACTGTTCCGGGCGTGATTAAGTGATTCGCAAATCAAGTGGATTGGGTCCGATGCTAAATATATGCTTTATTGTGATCGCACTGTTGCAGACACTTACAGTGCTGGTCACGTTTATTGGCACTCTTGACTTTTTGTATAACCTGTACAATATCTTTAGAAATAAATGGAAATCTACCAAATTTGTGTCATCAGAATATATTAATAGGATTTATTGACATACATTCTAGTAGGTATTCCTTTAAAAAGGCTGGCTTACAGCCACGCATCTCCTTAAATCTGGACTTAATTTAACGAAAAGAACATCTTCAACTTACATGTAGTAATCTCAAAGAAGAAAATAGAAAATATGACCTGGTCATTAATGATGGCGCCCTTCGTTAATATGTTGTTGCACACCATTTGGCAATGATGATTGCCCCCAAACGTTTCTTGTAGCCACGTATAAGCTTCTAGCACCTGTCAGCTGGTAGTTTCTCCAACTCTTCCTTTGCGATTTGTTCAAGCCCTTGAATGTTTGCAGGATTCCTGCGGTGTATGGTACGCGTTGAAACCATGACTCCGGATTTCCGCTCTCTCAAACGATTGTCAATTGTATTGACATCAGGGATCATTGCTGGTCCATTTCAAACAGTCCACGTTTACCTTTTCAACCATCTTGCGTGCTTTGGATGTGTGCTTCAGGCTTTTATCGCGCAGGAGCACCCATGATCTTTGGACTGAACTTAGTTTTCTTACAATGGGTGCCATATTCTGCTCTAAAACGCTTTGGTAATCATTGATTTACATGGTTCTTGTGATACAGTCAGGGCCCCTGTTCCAGAGGCAGCAACGCATCCTTACAATCTTATGGGTCCGCCACCATGATTAACTGTGTGTAGGGTGTTCTTTTCAGTTCAACCACTCAGCATCAGAATGATTGCTGAAATAGTCTCCATCAATAAAGAGACAGTAGTTATTTGCTGGATTTTTATCCTAAATTTTCAATGGTAATATTCGATCTATATTCACTATTGAATTAAGTGCATTGACAAGGAAGGAGATTATGTTGAATAATAAATATTTGCTGTGTAAAATAAATGCTTTTGACATCATTAGCCTACGGGCGTATCATTTACCACCGTATACATATACAGATATATGCACACGCATATACATAGACACACATAAAAACACACATATATAGTGCAAGAACATAAATATATTGGAAATATTCTCTACATTGTGTCTGTATTTTTTAGCCATATATGCTATTTATCATGAAAGTAAAGCCACTGATTTCATTACGTTCACTTGTTGCAGCATCATAACATTCTGTTTATAAATATATTAATGGCTGCTATCAAAGGACCTTATCTTTTTTAAATACATAACTTTAGGAACTGTTCAACTTTGTCATGTTATATTACACCCGGGTTTAAAAGGAAATGTTACTTGAAGAATTTATTTTCATAACTCTGTCCATATTTGATAAGATAATGTTTGAGGTTAGTTTTAATATTGCACATAACGGGATGCATATTTAAACTACGAATGATAAACCCCCATTCTGTGTCGAAATTAAAATAATATAATACGTATATAACAGAGCCAAACATCGTTTTCCCCCTTGCAACACCATTTAACGAAATAATAAGCGATCACATGTTTAGAATTAATCGTAGTAAGACATATCCGGGCATTATAGCCATCTCACGATATGTGATAAATATTATAGACGTTAATAACCATATTTAATATATATTCTATGCAGAAAACAATTTCAAAGAATCATGCCACTCAAAATTGACTTAGATAATAACCGATTCTTTTAAGAGCAGTTTTGAGACGCCGACATCTTTGTTTAGATATACTAGTAATGTTAGGTGTAAGCCGGTTGTTATTATAAGATATTTATATAACCAGTGATATCACAGGTAGGATGTATTACACAACTACGTCAACACTTTCATTCACTCTAATGATTAAGTATAATGGTAACGCAATTAATACTGAAAGCTTATATAAAAAAGAAGCAGATGCAAGACTTTAGCGTGCGAACAGTTCTAGAAAATATATTAATCATTCAAAAAGTTGATTCCTTAATACATATCTATTTTCTGCTACATCTTAATACCTATCTTCTGCTAAATCTTAATGTATATCTATATTTTACATAACTGACTATTAGGCTATGATATGTATAATGTAAATGCATTGTTAATGATTTTAATATAGAAATACATTGGAAATTAGGAAGAAATATTTCTTTTGTTTTTCTGTGAAAAATGAGAAAATCAGTAAATTTAAAGATCTTTAACGGTCAGCACTGTCTGTTCCCGCTTTGGAGAACGTGTTGCCACGGACGATCGCACTCGACACATGCTAGAAGAGTCAGGTGACCTCGCGCGGTTCGTCGTGCTGTTCAGCAGCTTTGGAACCTATTCACGGATGAGCTGCAATGCTTTGGTGCCAATCAAGCCAAACGTCTCGACCGCAACCGGTACAAACTCGTACCTATCGGTCAGTGGGCGATTTTGGGCCATCTTCCGCCTCTCGGCCTGTCGGGCGACAATACCTGGCCCAATGAATGGCAGACAAGTTACGGTTTGCGAAGGAATCACTGCAAGTGGCATCCCAAATGAGTGGTTTGCCGGCTGCGAATGGGAAAACGGTTATCTCGTCCGGGCTTTTACCATCTACATGGTCTACATGGTATAGGCCAATGGGCTTCAATACGGCGGGAATTCCGGCGGCGTCAAGTCCCTTTTTAATAATGGTGTTGAGGGCGGCGTGGCGAGAAGGTGATTGGTTGCTGCTTTGCACATGATGTCGTCCCATGTGTACTGTTTGGCTGTGGCATCCGGGGTGTCAAGACCGGTCTGGACCCAGTGATGATGGGCTCTGACATAAGCACTGCCCACTTTTTATCAATGGTTAAAAATGAATGCAATCGTTATTGACAGATTTTAGCTATTATATGGATAATATAAATCCTTTGCTAATGATTTTACTATCGAAATTCATTGGAAAAAAAGGGAGTTTCATTGGTCAGGAATTAATGAAAACTTTACTGAAAGAATATGAAGGAGGCGAAGGTATATGGACACCTGCAAAATATTCATTTAATATACTTCCGATGCTTAGATCTACTTTAAATGTACACAGGTGGTGTATTTTGATATACAATTAACAATTACTAAGAAAAAATACATATTTTCATACATACGATGCGGAATAAAATATAAACAAAAGTAATGGTGGAAAAATGTCTTCGTGCACTATTAAAAGATTCCCATAGAATGTGTTATTTAAGAAGGAATGGGGTCTAGGTCCTTCTGCGTCTGCATATACACTTTTCAAATGTTCCAGCAATACTTCACTATGGTATGATGCCATCACAGTCATCATTCACTACTTCACCTTCTTGCAACGAGGCTGCCATGGTTAAAGGAAAGATGCTCTCAACTGAACAAAAGAATGAAGTAATTAAGCAACACAATTAAGGTTTGAGCGACAGGGCCATTGGCAAGATATTAAATGTCCTTGTCAGTACCATTGGATCGATTATTCTGAAGTGGAACAAGTTTGGCACCACCAAAAAACCTCCTTGAACTGGCACTCCACGGAAAAGTTCTTCACGGGAAACTCAAAAGATTCTAAGAAAACTCAAAGCGAATCCAATGGAAACTTGAAAGGAGATCCAAGATGATTGAATAGCAGCTGGAACATTGGTTACTAAATAATCTATTAATAATGAACAGCCCAGGAATGGTTTGAAATCCAGTACCCCAGGGATAACACCTTTGTTGAAAAAGGGGCACCGGGATTCTCGGAGGAAGTTCGCTCGTGAGCATTTAGAGAAGCCTAATTGTTTTTGGAAGAACGTTTTTAGGTCGGACGAAACAGAAATGACACTTTTTGGCCACAACCCAGCTCGGCATGTATGGAGAAAAGATGGATGCGCTTATGATCGAAAAGGCACCATCTCCATAGTAAAACACAGAGGTCGAAGTATCACAGTTTGGGGGTATTTCTCTTTTAATGATACGGGGACACATCACATGATTGAAGGAACATGAATGGAGCTATATATCTGAGTATTTTGGAAGCTGCTTTGGTCTCTTTGGTGCAACAGTTGGATCTTGAAGAAGGTTGGGTCTTTCAATAAGATACAGCTAATGTAACTCGGAAATAGTTTGTTCAGAACAATGTTAGCGTGCTTCAGTGGCCTGGTCAATCTCATGACTAGAATCCAATTGAAAATCTATGGCGAAGCTTGAAAGATCAAATTCATCAGAGGGGCACAAGAAACATTGATGATTTGAAGGTCGTTTGCAAGGAAGAGTGGGCCAAGATGTCAAAAGAATGTTGCAAAAGGCCTGTGAATGGTTACGAGAAACGTGTCCGAGCAATAATTGCAAACCAGGGCTATGCAACTATGTATTAAAATATGAAATCAATACTTCTTTCCAGCGTTACTTTTGTTTATATTTTATGCGAAATATGTACTTTTTCTTAGTAATTGTTAATTTTATATCAGAACACATCAGCCGATGTTAGAATTCTAACATCGGCCAAATTTGGAGATAACATTGTAGAAGGGTCCTCTAAATGCAACAACAAGAAATGTGGTATATGCAACATATTAATTGAAGGAAAATCGTACCAATTCAAAAATACAACAAACCCTTTCGAAATAAAACGGAATCTAACCTGCAATTCAAGAAATGTAATTGAAATGTAATGTAATCTATGTGATTGAATGCACAAACTGCAAGGAAAAT
>VCCN01006862.1:1268193-1283249 GCA_006491835.1 Architeuthis dux | reverse complement strand
TTCTCTACCTTGTTAACGTAGTCTGTCGGTATCATTGCTTGGGTGCAGAGCCTTGTGCACGGTCATTAGTGTCCTGTCCGTTGTTGTTGTTGTTTCCCCATAATTCATATTCCAATTACTACCATTACAGCAACTGCTACTATTACTTCTGCGAAGCGAGTTACTAGCATAAACACTGCTAGAGTTATTATGATGACAGTATATTAAAACTTCCTAATTCTACTACTCTTATATCATATCGTTATTATGAAACCAAATCACATAGATCAGAGCTCCGCCATTTCAGAGACAAGGTAGATTAGCCACTTTGTCGGATTATCAGATGTCACAACATTAGATTACGCAGTAACATCTCCACAAAACTGATCTGACTCAATTATTATACATTGACGGTTCTTTTAAGTAGCATGTATTATAGAAACACAAACAAATACTGAATGTGAAAAAAACATTCGGATCGAATTTTGATCGGATTAGAGAACGTCGAACAACAGGTCTTGGTTTGATAGGAACACAGAAGGTTTGATCACATGTTGGATGGATTGAAAAAAAAAGGTCGGATTACAGGCCTTGAAACTAATAGATTGACAGAAACACACAGAAATAGCAAATGTAAAAAAAACGTTTTGATCAAATGTTGGTCGGATTAAAGAAAGATTGGGTTATACAGGTCTTTTACCCGTAGAATGGACTTATAGAAACATAAAACGTTTGATCAAATGTAGGCCGACGATTGGAATTTCGGACAAGTGGACTTTTATTATTCTAGGGTAAAGTTCATTGCTAATGCCTGAGGCGTCCCAAAAGGGAAGGGCCAAGGGAACTGGACAATCTCTGGAATCACCCACGCGTACACATTAGGGTAACCACTTAGAACTCGACCTTGTGTCATATCTCACCCGGTGGGACGAATAAATAACTAGTAATGGGAGGAACGGATAAGGAATATAACGAAGGAACGACATATTTGACCGTATACATAAAACAATAATAACCTAATAAATATATATTCTCTTTAAACACCATCTAATTTTTCTACGTCGTGCCGTCTAAATCAAAGTTCTTCTCTGTTCTCTGCTTATTGTCCCTCAAATCCAATTTTCCATCCTTAGGTTTCTGTCTCTAAATTATGATGCGTATTGGTATTTGAATTCTAAAATGAGTTGATTTTCTTCTTCCATTTCCCAACACAACAAGAGCGCCGATATCAAACCATGACTAATCGAACCCCAGAATAAATGATGCTAATCTCTGTGCGAGAAAGCAGCGCTGTTATAAATAGTCTTCCGCTTTTATATTCCTGGTTTTATCTTTTAATTTCTAGTTTGTTTTTCACTAACGACTCCAGCCGACCATGTATTAAAACTAATACAAATTATTTCCGTGCCATGTTTTTCAAATATCTTTTACTTGATTGTTTTCGTCGTGAAAAGACCAAAATATCCACTGGTTTGTCCTAAGAAATTTTCTTTTCTTTTTTCTTTTTCTTTCTTTCTTTCCTTCTTTCTTTCTTTGTGTCTGTTATTCAATTTTGTTTTCCTTTTCCTTCATTCGTTTGTTCGTTCTTTCTTTCTTTTTTTCTATCTTTCTATTATTCATCTTTTGCTGTATTTACCATTATTCCGCGTATTCTTTTCTTTATTGTTTTCTTCCTCGCTCTCTTCCTTTCTATCTCACTCGCCTTCTCGATACTAGAAGCAACAGGAAGCAACAGGAAGCAACGAAAAGCAAAGCAAACATATCAATGATTACCAGTAACAAATGGTACTCATGAAAATAACGATGAGATGAAACTATGTTTTCAACTATTAAAACAGAAAGGACAGGACAACTCTTTCTCACTGTCAAACAAAGAAGAATTAAGTCCAGACGAAAGACAACCATAATGAAGCCATTGGCTGCATCCATCACATTGTACACAATCATTTACGCGATATAATTTACAGATTTTACAGGAGTATTCAATTTGAGACATTTACGGCTGGTCGAAGAATTGAAGAAACAGAACAGAAAACGTTGAGACGGAATCGTGAATTTGAAATTCTTTAATTAATCACCACAAACCTCTGTATAAAGGTTTTCTTAAATTACATCCCCTTTGCTTTATGCTGCTTCCAGTTGCTTCTCGTATTTTACCACCACCTTGCAATGCCATATAATAAATATGACATGTAAGCTCATAGGCAGGCTGTTGCTACTGAATTCCCCTCTCTCTGGGTAATCCACTATTGTGATCTTTGACTAAGCTTAATAAATATATATTCGTACCATCGGCAGAATCGTAAGTGCGATCATTACTTTGTGCCCACTCTTATGACTCTGCGCCACACAAAGCTAGGGCAGTGATTCTCAAATGGCTCACAGAGAGGGAATTTCCTAAGGGGGGATATTTTAGCCAGGGGAGGAACGTATAATGGAACGTGCAATGGTGAAAACTGAGAATTTAAAATGGGGATGGATTGAGAAAACCTTGGATCGCAATGGGGAGGAATGAAACCTGGGACTCTGAGAGCCACCGAGCCAGACTTTAGACATATTTAGAGTGCGAAATACAAAAAAGCCACAACTACTGGGTTCAATTCTTTCTGTCCGCACTCTTCACATTTCGGTGCTGGGCCAGCCTGTGTTTATATACAAAGGCTCCTGCCCTAGAGCAATGGTTGGTAAGCTCGTCTTGTGTGCCGTTGTTAGTGCTTTGGTCATTATTTGTCAGATCATTGACCCTGTGTTAAGCTAAGCTAGCTAAATAGTTAGGTCCCCTGTCGAGGAGAGATGACTAGAAAACTAGCGCTACCTTCGATTTGCTACATAGTGAGTTTGATTAAATGGGAACTCCATTATTGTGGCCTCATACCAGATCAGTCTTGGTTTAACCTTTCCTTTTTGTAATTATATTTTCTTATTAATATTTGAAGGCTATATAAAGACAACTAACATTGAAGGATAAAGAAACATTTAGGTAAACACTACTGTTTATTGAAAATCAAGTTAATCGACAAAAGAAATGTGGTACATAAAAATACTGTTAGCACATAAAGGGCTTTAATAAATCTTATCACATAAAAGCCCATGTCATTTTTTCCAGCCGTGGCTTGTTTGTTTGTTGGTTGGTTTCTGTCACGATAAAGCAAGCAGAAAGAGAGGAAGGGGACAAATCAAAACTTGTGTCTGTTTGTTCACCTTTGCTGAAGCAAACAACTACTGAGCCGGTGTGCTCGCATCTACATCACTACTACTACTACTACTACTACTACTACTACTACTACTACTACTACTGATGATGATGATGATTTCTTAGCAGTAGGATCGAAAACAAATATAGACATCTCTGAATTTTCATGAATAAAACTGATATTTTTCTCATATCAAACAAGAATTCGTTTTTTTACCCAATCGCGTTGCCTTATTGTTTTAAAATTTTCCAAAAACAGAAAATATGAAGAGTTTTAGAAAATTATATGAAAATAAATTTCATTCCAGGCATGGCTTTTTTTGTTTGCAATAAATACATTTATACCAATATATATAGCTGTACAATTTATCCATACGTAAATAATCTCCCGTCATTTTTTACGGGTATTATCCAAGTATATCTATATAAACAGCGGATGTATGTTATCAAGCTAGTCACGCGCACCGTTGCTACTGTAATCCTTAGTGAAAACCCAAATATTGTGGCCCTAAACCAGATGAAAGCTGTTTAAGACGTTTACTCCAAACCATTCCCGGGTGTAATGAGATTTACCTTGTTGGGTACCCACTACAGCGGCCTTGGGCTAGGCTAAACAAAGCTTAACTACATACAATTGGCACCAGTTGGTGCTTAGCAAACTAGAATCGCAGACTTTTCTCTAGTGTATTGAATTCGATCCTCTCTGTGTGCCCCACACTAAGCTTAGTAAATCCCAATATGCGCTTACCGCAGCATGATTATTAACTTATCAATTTGCCTCCCAACGTGGGGCAAATACGACACAAGGTCGGTTTAATGAACGGTCTCACGTGCGTAAGTGAGGGTAAATACGAGAATTGTGTAGTCCCGACAGTCAGTGTCACAAGGGTATCAGGGCAACCCATGACCCCACTTTTACTGCAATGGGGAGATGCTACTCCAGGACTGGTATCCCCAGGACCAGGCTCGATTCATTTATGCCCGAAAAAAGAATACGACTGACCCAAATCAAACGGCCTGGAAGCGATGATTTGAAAGTTAGACTCAAAGACCATTGACTAGTGTAGGGGGTTCAATCGTCACTGTGTGCCCCACTATCTTCGTTCTCGGCCAGACTATTGATCTCACTTAAGAATCTGTAAAGAGAAGGTGATATAAAGAGAGGAAGGGTGAACATTCTAGAACTATAGAAATGAACAAGAGAGGATGATTGAAGACTAGCAGAAGGTGAAGTGTTATGGGGACCTTTTGTGATTAATTCGTCCAAATGTTTACTCGCGACAGACTATTTCCGCGACTAGCGAATCAATGTGAATAAATACAATGAATCCACGTCTCCTCAGATCACATTAACTGAATACACTGTTGAGCCAAAATATGACAACCACGGACATGCTGTAAAATTAACCGCTGCTCATGTCAAGGTCAAAGATATATAAGCAGGTAGGCCGACCCCGACCTCGAGTACTTCACTTTGATGTGTTGAATGGCTCAGTTATAGGCAAGAAGATATATTTGAATGACCTTATAAAGGCCAGATTGTTATGGCCAGAAGACTAGGTCAAAGCATTTTCGAAACAGCGCGGCTTGTAGAGTGCTCACGTTCAGTTGTGGTGAGTGCCTAGAAAGAGTGGCTCGAGAAGGAAAAGTCACAAACCGTCGATAAGGCATTGAGCGGCCAATGGAAGACGTGAAAAGAGGCTTTGTCGCCAAGCACATGACAGCAAAACGGCTACTGTGGACACAAAATGCAGTTAGCTTTCACTAATGGAAGGAAGGGATGCGTCACAGCACACAGTACATCAATCGTTTTTACGTACGGGGCTATGTAGCTTGAAAGCCAGTCAAAGTCCGCATTCTAACCAATTTCCATTGCCGAAAGCATTTTCAATGTGCCCGCAAGCGTCGGAACTGGACCGTGTATTAATGCGAGAAGGTTCAACGAGTCTTTGCTGTCTCTTGAATAAATTGGACGGCAGGGTACGTGTACGTCGTTTTCTTTGGGAGGGATGGCACCAGGATGTACTATGAGTAAACATCTAGCCGGTGGAGGAAATGTGATGGTTTGGGCCAAGTTCTGCTAGGAAACACTGGGCTCTATCATGCATTTGGAAAGTGCTTTGTAACGTACCAACTACTTCAGCATAATTGAAAACCAGATACACCCGTTCATGGCAACAGTCCCCTACAATGGCAGTAGCATCTTTCAGCAGAACAATATGTTTTGCCACAGTGCACAAGTTATATGAAGACTTGACTGTGCTTTGTGGTTTCACTAAACTCCCCAGATCTCAATCCCATTGAGCATTTATGGGATGTATTAGACCAACACGTAACTTTCAACAGATAAGGGACCTGCTGTTAACATCCTGGCACCAGATCCCCGAGTAAACCTTGAGAGGTCTTGTAGAGTCCATGCCTGATCGGGTAAGAACTGTTTTTCGAGCACATGTAGGTAGGTAGTCATAATGTTTTGACTCACCGGTGTAATTAAACGCGTAAAAGAGGAATTCTTTCGCAGTTTTCCGAATCGCGGTAACGGAGTTTGGCGTTGATTGAAGTAGCATATAGAGGGGTTTGCATGTACAAAAAATACGTCTATGATATGAGAATGGTCGCAAAGACCGCTTAGGCAGTTTTCAAAAAAATGTAATCAAATTTGAATTGGAGAGTACAAAAAACTGAATAAATAAAAAGGAAATTTCAGAACATTTTGCAGATTTATGTTTTCATATCTTTACATTTGTTCTTTTCCTTTTCTGCTTCTAATTTATTCTGATTATATTTTGCATTGCAACTCGGACCAAATTTTAAAATATGAAAGAAAATTTAAAAAAATGCGACTGAAATAAAAGAATGAGATTAGGCGAGAACATTCTTCAAGTAGCAGCAGTAAAAAAAATAAAAGGTTTTGATTTATTTTTATTTGAAGATATTTAAAAAGAGAGTTGTTGATCTTTAAATCATCCGTCGACAATCCGCCGCTAAAAAAGTGAAACCAAAGAATAAAACATTGAAAAACACCAAGTCGTTTTGCGTTGTCGGTCTTTTTCCTGTGCTAAAAGCACGTCTTCTCAGACCGAGATCGTGGGGAGTTAAATAGACAACATTAAAAATGAAGAAGAACATAAAAGAAGAAAATCTGGAATTGATAGTTTTTAAACAAATTTGTTTTCCAGAGATATTTTAAGAACAAAGTTCATAACTGCTTTCTGAGGTCTCAGAGATTATGCCGTTGATTTTTCTTTATTATTCCACATATCATTCTGTGTGTTTTATCACTATGTCTCGATCAAGGCATTCTTCGGCATTACTCAGACTTCAAAATTCTGAGATGAGTCATTCTCATGTATCCACGAGTTGTTTGGACTAATGGTGTCAAACCCAAGTCCAAGTTGGAGTTGACTTTGTTTTTACCCCGTAACAAGAACAACAATAACAATCCTCACCAAATTTAGGCGAGCAAACTCTTCAGTTTGTCTATCACGTCTACTTCTTTGGCCTCCCTTCTATCTCTATAGATAATGGAACGGGGTTTGTTGAATAATAATGGCTCATTTTAGAACATCAAACAACTATAGGCTGGCCGAAGAGAAAATCGTCGGAGACGTAGTGATAAAGCTAAAAAAAGGTTCAGAATATTTGTCTGAACAACCTGTGGAATATATTTTTAAAACTCTTGCATCTGAAGGTGAAAACGCTACACAATCAAAAGGACATTTTTAAAACGAACTTGTGTTCAAACCCTGAACGACAAGAAAAGGCCAGTTTAAAATGTAAGGGTTTACTTAATTTCAGACTTGTTATTAAAAAGGAAACAGAAAATAAATCAAATTGATAATTCATCCAGGTAGCCTTTTTAAATTACTAAGAGCAATCTCCACATCTTCAGCAATAAAATAATGTAAACATACGTATTATGCGGTCTATAAGACGCAGTTAAAATAGTATCCACGTATATTAATCCATTTAATGCGTTGGTATTCTATATGGGAAGCCATCATCGAAGACTAGCACTGCACAGTAAGATCCGTGATTTGCTATGAGCGCTTATCCAAAACTATTTTGTTAGATATGTTAGATATGTTAGAAACCGCCTCTATGCCCAAGTAAGTAAGTCCATTGTGCTGGGTTCATTTCGTGTCTCATTACTGATTGACTTTCAGTTAATTGGATTTGCCAGCGTCTTGATTACAGAATCCTTTTTTCCTGAAAGTTCATGATCCACTAGATAAAAGACTAGTAATTCCATTATGAAAATATGTTTCTCTCATTATATTCTGATGCCGTGATCGTAAAATGGAGTTCGGCCATTCTCACATGACTACCATACGTTTTACACCAATTGCTAATTGCACATTTTTCTTATGAACACACATTAAGATTAAAAGCAATCCCTCTACTCAACGCTAATGCACGTCTGTAAACTGGAAACTTTTACTGTTGAAAATATAGGAGAAAACCGGAAGTGCGTCCATTATTGCTTGTTTTTTGTGGATACTTTTACCGTGTTTTTATTCAACGGTAGGAAGTGCCGACTGGCCGAGCGGTTAGCGTAGTGGTTCTCAAACCTGATTGTATGACGGCACATTAATACATATGTTGACTTACGCTGCGCACAAACTCATCACTCCGTTAAAATATTAATATATATTGGTATAAGGTCATAATTAGGGTATGGAACTTTATACACGTAAAAAAGAAATGAATTATACAAAGACATTTTAGTAGTCAATGAACGAAGCTTCTATATCAGCATACTGATATGCGTACTCATCGCATCTTTTTCATTTCCTCTGTCGCTAAAAAGATTGAGATCTCACAAAATCTAGTGATAGAATCACTAGATTAGCAACTCTTCAGCGGAAGCGGGACATACATAATACCCGTACTGGACGCGTTCAAGGCTCGAAATAAATGTTTGCGTATTTGGAATGATTTACGCGGCATACTTGGGTGATTGTTACTGCACACTATTCTGCCGTGGCACACAGTTTGAGAACCACTGGGTTAACAGCACGGAGAATGAACTCGGCGAGCCGAGTTCAAACTCCGGCTAAGATAGTTAGTGTTCGTACTAATGCCCATGGTAAAGGTATAAATGAACCTTTCCCCCCATCTATGGGTAAAATAGTGCGAGGTGAAGTGAGTGACGCCACTTCGGGCGCTTGTCGCCTTTGAGTCTATTTCACATATCGCAAACCGGAGCCGAGACAGGGAAATTGGTAATATGTGAAGGCATGGCAGGGATGGTTGAATCCGTAGTCAGCGTAAGGGGACTAACTAACTAAACAAGGATAGCAGTGTGCTTTGGATTTGATCATGACTAATGATTTTCGCAAAAAATTAGAAGGAAATATAGAAATGGTGTCTCTTGTGCCGGCATCAATGTGTGGGGACGAGGCTTTACGTATTTTAATAGCACTTATCTGTTTGTACAAAAGAACCGCTTGATTGAGAAAGAATGTATGTAAGCAAGATTTTAAATTAACATTTATGTACTTGGATTACTTATTTGGAATACTTGCCATGTATCCTGTTGTTATTATTATAATAATATAAATTGCACAAATGTATTCGGTGACCATCGCTGGTGAACGGGTGATAGCAAGTTTCCTCAAATATCCAGCGTTTTCTTAAGTCTTCTTGCTGATTGCAACACTGCTTGGATCTGAGTTGTTTCGATTATTACTTTTAACTCCAAATGTTCCAATCTTCTTGCAAGGTTCAGTTGAGCAGTTACAGTTCTCTAATGACTATCAGTGCAACATCACCTTCACGTACAACATGTTTTTAAATTTTATTTCTCGAGCAAGATTTTGATATTTCACTTTTTTCTCTTAAATTCTCTATGCAGTCCGATGGAACATCAACGTCAACGATTGGCAACATTCTCTTTGTCTATAACTCGTAACAATTTATACTATACTTTTGGCTAGGATATGTGGTCAATTTGAATCGCAATGTAAATAATTTCACATTCTAATCTTTAAGAACCGCATCAGGATGTTTTATTGCTATCATATTCTCTACACGGAGTTATTTCCTGCTTATCATTGGAGATCAAATGACATTAAGTCTCGAGTATCTAACGTTCTGCTCAGTATTCTCGCCGACAGTATGTTCAGAAATTTCTCAATTCTTCTTTGGATCTCTAGCTTGCTCATTCTTCCTGTGTTAATCCTTGAGACTTATCCCAGTGTATCAATTTTAAATCTACATTCAACCCAATCATAATATTTACTGTTGTATTAGTAGATCATTCGAAAATGACTTCATCGTTGTTATTATTTACAAATACCGTTACTTCTATGGGAAGTGTTCAGATGAGCTACATTCCATAGTCCATCCTGTCCGGGAATTTTCAGTCAAAATTGTGTTTGATAGCAAAGCACATCCGTACTCTTTGAATATTTCAAGGACTGGCCACAAGTTCCATGTCAATAGCTTCTTCAAAAGAACAGCTGCTATGCGGCATAAACTACTTTCTCGATGTTTTCCTGAATAATACGTTCTCGACCTTTTTAAATCTAGGGTGAACAAGTGCCTTACCTAATGTTGGCGTCTGTCTTGCTTTAACGCTTTACAACATTAATGTTTATAACTTTTACTTTTACTTTTATGTTTGTAAGTCATTTTAATTCTCTTATTGCTTTTTAGCCTTCATTTTGAACATATCATGTTTTAGTGTTTCTAACTGTTACAACGTTCACGTCAATAAGCTATTTAACACGTTTTACCTGTCTTAAATGTGGTGACATTAATAACTGCCTTTTTCGTAACCCTTTGGTGAGAGTTGGCCGGAAGGCTTTGCTCGGGGCGACCATGAGTAAGAAAAAAAAGAAGATTCAGCCGATATAATCCTTGGACTTCCAGTATTTACTGAGATGAAATATTTCGATTAGTCCATATATTATTCGAGGTATTGACTTCGTGTTTGTTGTTATCAACAAAACGTCTCAGCAGATATATTCATCGGCCTTCTTCCTTAGCCACAAGTTCTGAGAGGAAGTATTTGTTATTATTCCATATATTAATCGCACCATTGTCTTCATATTTGTTGCTATTAACACAAAGTCCCGTCCGGGCTTTTCCAGTATTTGAACGCCAAAGCGATATCACTAAAGACTTTAATGACAACAACACTGTAGGCAATGATATGAATAAGATATAAGGAAATGTCTTTATTTATGAACGCCATAAAACCTTATCTAACTATTTAGAATTGTTAAAGGACTAAACTAACTTTTCTTCCACGTATATATTAATTGAATATTCGTGTTTTAAACGATGAAATAATTTCCTCTGATTAATTTTTAAAGGCAGATGGTCCTATAACGTGATTGAGTGGGACTGTGTTCGACAGAAATCACCAGATCACCCTCAGGCATCGATACATGTGTTTAACAGACACCATTTGTGCACAATTGGAATTTATAGATGGAAAATCAATTACCGAAATAATCGATATGTAGGATTAATGTTCAAAACATTCCATTCACGTCAGAACAGAAATAATGGATTAATTTATAGATTGAAATTAATGGATGGAAGGAAGAAGGAAGGGAGGGAGGAAGGAAATGATGGGAAGAAGAAAAGATGGAAATAAATAGTTAAACGAAGGAAGAAATGAGAGAGAATAGAGAGGCAAAGGGGAAGGAACAAATATATTAGGTAGAGATCGAACAAAAAAGAAAGAAGGAAGGAGATGTGGAATGAAAAAGGTAACGAACAGCGGGGAAGAATGGAGCAAAGAAAGAAAAAAGAAAAGTAATAGCTGGGAAGAAGAAGGGTAGGAGAAAAGGGACAGATGAAAAGAAGGTAGGAAGGAAGGAGGGAATGAAGGAAGGAGGGAAGGAATGAAAGAGATGAGTAATAGCTGGAAAGAGTACAGGGAAGATGGAGAGAAGGAGAAATTAACTGTTGAGAAGAATGGAAGAATATGGAAAGAGAAACAAGCCTGGTTGCTGCAGGGTCAAACACTGACTCCTACTTCTTTTCCGACTGAAGATGATTACTGCAACGTTTGTATTGTATATACTAGACTAAATACCCTCCCTAACGGGCGGTTACAATCGCTGTCAAAAACAGAAAAAGAATCAATAACATTGCCAGAAAGATGGAAGTGTTTGTTTTTTGGGGAAGGGAGTTACGATTCTGTTGTTTTTTTTTATTACACAAGATTTAATTATAATAAGCGAGGGGGCGAAACAATCAAACAACCAACCGTTGCGTAACGAAAAAACAATGTTATTTTCAGTGAAAGAAGCCTTTTTTTGGTGGGGGTACGATTATGTTTTGTTTCTTTTTCATTACAAAAGATTTATGGTCAAGATCGTCATAGCTCTCCACGATATCGGGTTATTCTAATGCTCATATCTATTTTAAATCTATATTAACCCCCACAGTGGCTGGCTATTTACATTATTTTCTTAGCGCAGTAAGATTCGTAAAATAACTGATAAAGCGTTCCCTTCCCGAGGTCAAAAGCGCGTGTTATACGCTGTGAAATACGGCAAGTCAATTACCGAACAAACTTCTCATTAGCACGAAGGATAATTTCACCACTGAACATAAAGTTTACGCCGTCCATACGAAACTTGCAGACATAGTTTTAATATCGATACGCATAATTTCAACTAAACATTTTTTACAATAATAATTGGAAAACATTGGAAATAATGAGGATTTAAAAATAAATAAGAATAAACTTACAGATATAATTCAATGAAGTTTAAAGTGAAAACTATCTGGGAGCAATGTATATTATAAAACTGTATGTATTCTTCTATAATAAATGTAAGTTATGCGGATTTAAAAATAAATAAGAATAATCTTACAGATATATTTCAATGATTTTTTTAACATATAATATGTTAAAAAAATCATTGAAATATATCTGTAAGATTATTTTTATTTATTTTTAAATCCGCATAACTTACATTTATTATAGAAGAATACATACAGTTTTATAATATACATTGCTCTATAAAACATTATAAAATTATATATATTTGCAATAAGAAAATTACAAATATAGTTCCCGTATCGATAAACATAAATGTTAAAATGTTTTTAAATAATAGAAAAAAAATGTTTATTAAAAAGAAATAACAAAGAAATTTAAGAAATGACATTTAGTATATTTACATCTCCAATAATATACGAAATAAAAATAAAAAGGAAGTACTATTCCAAGATATGTACTGATACATAGGGAAGAATGTAAAAATAAATAAAATGAATTATTTTTAAGCATAATTGATTATTGAGTGACATTACCAATTTGTTAATAAACGAACATTTCAAACATTGCAACTCTAATCATACTGTGCAGTAAATAAGGAAAGAAATACAGAAGTAATTATTGTATATCGACACAAAACATTTCTCCTATAGAGACACAAAAAATAACTGTTAAATTGTCATAAAAATCGTGGAAATAATTTAAAGTATTAAAAAGTAAGCAAGACGAAACTTACAGACATATTTCTAGTATCGCTACAGAGAATTGCAACTAAATATTTTTTACAATAATAATTGGAATACATTAGAAATAATGAGGATTTAAAAATGAATAAGTATAAACTTACAGATATAATTCAATGATTTTTGCCTGGAAGTTTAGTATCACCCCCCCCCTCCTATACGGGTACACTATCCGATAAAATTTCGTAAAAAATAAACTGAAATCGGTGATGCTAAAAATCGAACGCGTTCTTACATTCTTTTATTACGTCACATTACGTCACCAAACAGACACAAGCATTTTGGGATTATCATGGATTAACATGTAGGCTATCAATGCCTTTCCCGCATTCATATGGCCGCTGCTTCAGCTCTTGCTGATACCGGAAACTACCGAAGTCCGCCGCTGCTGCTGCTGCTGGCAAATTTAAAGTCAACGAAAGAGACGGGAAGATTCCTCAGAACGGCATTTTTATTTTTTTTTTTACACTGGTCTACAGATATCAAGCAATTTCATGTGGCAATCATAACCTTTCCCGTCTCCATATGGCACCAATCGACTACTCCCTAAAACATATTTGTGGGTGATTTCCAAAAACTAACTTGCTAAAAACCTGCCTATGGGTCACATTGGTACACACAGAAAATGTCATAGGGTTATGTTGAGTGTTTTTTGCGGTCGGCTGTCACAGACAGACAGACAGACGGACGGACATTTGGCGAATTATAATAAGGTAACAAATAAAAAACCATAAAGATATCTTTTTTAGTATAATTATTTTAGTATAAGTTTAGTGAGTTCCTAAGTTCTGTAAAAATCTACTGAATACATACAAATAAACAACCAACAATTGTTAATCACTAACCAAAAGGTTCACGCTTTTATAAAATTCACTTTTTATAAAATGTCTCACCTTTCATAAAATGCGTGGGAATTTTACACTTTTTATAAAATGTGTGAGCATTTTCCATTAATGCGTGAGACCGTGAGAACGTATCAAAATATAAAAATGCGTGAGACTTGACAGGTATGTATGTAAGACTTGTCAGTTTGGATCAGTCGGTAGGGAAATGTTAATTTTATAGATATATTTATTCATTAGTATGAAATAAACCCTTGCGCATTTCAAACATACATGTTCGTTGATATATAATACTTGTCAATTTAGCTCAGTCGACAAGAGAGCCGCCGACCAATCAGTTGGTCGTGATTACGGTAGGGGAATGTTAATTTGTACTCCCCTAGATTTAGTGAGGATTGTTCTTGTTGTTCTTGTTACGGTAGGAAAACAAATTCAACTCCAGACTTGGACGGGAGTTTGACAAAAATATTTGGAACAAGGAAGAAAAACAAGGTAGGAAGAATAAAGAAGAAAGGACAAACAGAATAGTTGAACAGTTGAATGGAAAGAAGAAAAAGGGAAGGAAGAATAAAGGAAGAAGGAAAGAGAAAACGCATAGCTGGAAAGAATGAGGGAAGCAAAGAAAGAATGAGAAACAGAAATTGTTGAAAAGAATGAAGGAAATTTGGAACCAGAAACGGAATAATTGGCAAAATAAAGGAAAGAAGGAAACAGAAAATGAATCGCAGGAAAGAATGAGGGAATGAATGAAAGAATTACTAGAAGGAAATGTGAAAATAATGAATAAAATAAGGGAAAGTACGAAGAAGAAGGAGTAGAGAAGAAAGAAAGAAAGAAAGAAAGAAAGAGAGGAAGCGAGGAAGAAAGAGAGAAACAAATGGGAAAGAATAAAGTAAAAGACGTGAGAATAAAAGAATAAAGGCCTGACTGAACTGCTTGCTGAGATATCAGCATATTTTCTGCTGACAAAAGTGTTCAGCGTTCGATCCCAAATAAAATCCACGTTGATTATCAAGGCAGACAGGCCATGCCTAATTGGAAGAGTGGTGCAACCTATATGGATTTTTGCAAGACTAAACTAAGTTTAGGAAGTATATATTATAGAACTATACCAAATAAGGGATGAGTCAGTTTAGTGGCTAGGGTAGTTTCATAATGCCATCCAGCGGTTGAAGTGTCAATGAGTGATTTTGAAGGCAAGCAGGCTCATAACTCTTGGAAGATTGGCGCAACATACTCATAAAAGAGAGACTAGGTGCAGACAATAGGGAAATGGGGGGGGGGGAACAACACCTAAAAGAAAGGGACATCGTGAAAGAAAGAAAGAAAATATCTTGAACAGGAGCAAAAGAAGAAAGATGTGAAGGACAAAGCAGAAATGAAGACATACAGAAAGAAAAATAGAAATTGGTAGAACTATGAGAAACCTAAGAAGAATAAATTGAAGAAAAGAAGCACGAAAGAAAAAAAGAAATTGATAGATATATGAAGAACTTGAGACGAAAGAAAGTAAGAAAGAAAGAAAGAAAGAAAGAAAAAGAAATTGATAGACA
>VCCN01006862.1:1126115-1137846 GCA_006491835.1 Architeuthis dux | reverse complement strand
TGACTGCGAAATAAAACGGCGCATAACGATAGGTTGGAAAGCTTTCGGTATGAATAGAGACTTACCAATGTGCCTAAAGCGTATACAACGGCTGCATAATACCAGACATGAATTACGGATGCTAAACAAGGAAATTAACAAAACGAGCTGAAAACAAACTTAGAATAGCACAGAGAGCCATGGAAAGAGCAATGCTAGGGATAACTCCAGGTGATAGAAAAAGAACAACATGGATCAGAGAGTGGACTAGAGTGAAGGATATTGTACAACTAATTAAGCAGCCAAAATGGAGATGGGCTGGCCACCTAGCAAGGAGAGATGACAATAGATAGGGGAAAAGACTAACCGATTGGTGCCCATGGGACAGTAAAAGAAGTATGTGGTAAAACATGGGCTCATACACTGTTTAAACTCTGTTTCATTGTTGGGTCAGATTTTCAATTGAGCCTTTTCATATACAAATAAAACCACACATCAGTTGTGATATAAAATGTAGTATGTATGAACATACAAACACATCTAGATGGCACGTAAGTTACACATGCATATATTTAAAGCTATACAGAAAGGAAACACAGGCATACATACATGCATATGTGTGAGTGTGTGTGTGTGTGTGTGTTATGAAACCTTCTTGAGCATAAGGCTTCAGCCTCTACTTTTCTATAAATAGATTTTACAAGGATAACGTATAAATAGACTGTATTTCTCAGGCTTCTCAGAGTTCGCAGAAAGAATGCAGGTGCTTAACCAATTTATGCTGTTCGATATACAGTGAAGTGGTGAGAAAACATTTTGGAGATTTGGTTTATCCACATCCAAAATATCCGTATGTGGTATTGTATATATAATAAAAGATATTCCAATGCACAAATATACTTCCATATATACAATCAAATACATACATGTATGAATCAGTTCTTAGGGCTATACAGAGCTTTTATAAGCCTATATTGGGTATTTCAGATAGGTAATGGCTATGCTAACTTCCTCTTACCTGGATACTTATCTAGTACCAAAGTACCAAATTCACTTTGATAAACTAGGTTAACAAAGAAACCTTTTACTGTATAATCTTCGATCGGAGGTGCGGGCTGGCCGAGCGGTTAACAGCACCGACAATAGACTCTATAGTCTCCTCTATGTCTATTCCACATATCGCAAACGAACCAAACACGTAGGAGTGAGATATGTGGAGCCGTAGCCAGCGTAAGGACACTACTTGATTTAATCTTGTGATCTAAGTAATCAGTATTCCCCACTGAATTAAGTACATTGACAAGAAAGGAATATACGGTGAAAAATAAATATTTCTGTGTAATACAATTGCTATTTCCATCATTACGCTGGGGACCTATATGAACAGAAATTAGAGGCACCAGTACGCTGGATGGTTTCGCCCCCCTCCCGTTGTAAAAATTGATTTAGCCAGATGAAGTATATGACGTAATAGATAGAGGTGGTGTAGCTGTGGCAGTGTAGTTGTAGCAGCCATTGGCTCACGGACAGGATTTAACACCGGTTGACTGCGGAATGATTGTTGGGGCCAGAAAGATGGGGCCCTCTATCACCGAGGTGGCAACTGCTCTAGGGTTTTTGTGTAGTAACAGTAGCTAGTAGCTATACCAGGAATATGTGAATTCCGGACAGACCGCAGGTTATGCAAGAATAGAACCGCCGATGACTGACGAAGATGGTAGCCATCCAACGGAGGGGAAAATTGCATCATGACACATCCCAATTCAACGCTCGTGCCGATCAACCCATCGGTCAACGCACTGTACAGCGTAAGTTCCATTCCTCAGGGTTTCATAGTCGTCGACCAACCAGGTTACCATTATTGACACCACGGAATCGGTTATTGTGCCTCAGCTGGGCCAGAGGACAATCCCATTGGATCGTGGAAGACTGGCGCTGTGTTTTGGGCAGACGGTTGAGTTCGTCTGTGGAGGAGACCGCATGTCTATGGATCCAGTTAGTCAGAAAGTTGTTGTGCAAGCTGGTGGTGGCTCTGTAATAGTGTATGGTGCAATATGTGATATTGTTTATTGATCCACAACGAGTTGTACAACCAGTTACACTTTAAGATTATTCAAGTGGACAGCAAATGAATTTAACAAAGTCAATTTATACTGAAAAAGTTATTTTTTTGTCTTCTTCTTTTCTTCATTTCTCTCCACCCTCTCCCTCTCGCTCTCTCTCTCCTCCTCTCTCTCTCTCTCTCTCTATATATATATATACTAACTGGGGTACCTGGCGTTTTCCGGGAAAATGCATTCAAATCAACACTTGAAAGCAAATGATATTGTATAGAGTTTTCTCCCGGGCAGATCCACGCGCAACTCCTGGCTGGCCCGCGTAGCCCCTCGTAAACTGAGACTCCATGTGCTCACCTGTAGCTTTAGTACTTATCCTATCAAAGCGGAGCATCAGATTTGAATAGTGCCCTTGTTTTATTGTCTTGTTTTGGTTTGGGTTAAAGTTAGGGATAGGGTTAAGGTTTTGCGTAAGGAAAAATATATTTTATTGTGGGGTCGAAGTCAAATTCCCTAAAGAAATACTGCCGAACTGGCATACTTACCGAGAGAAAGAGAAATTCACATCCGCAGATTCCTACGACGTAACGAAAGTAAAGACCCAGTTTAGGATTATAGTTACATTATAGTTACATTGTAAATAGGATTATAGTTACATTATAGTTACATTGTAAATAGGATTATAGTTACATTATAGTTACATTGTAAATAGGATTATAGTTACATTATAGTTACATTGTAAATAGGATTATAGTTACATTATAGTTACATTGTAAATAGGATTATAGTTACATTATAGTTACATTGTAAATAGATCCCCACTCTAAGACCTTTGAAATTTCCTTTTTCGCAAACCTGACAAATTTCCGGAAGGTTTCAAAGATTGAAATCACATAAAATAAAAAGAAAATAATTAAAATGTCTTCGTTGGTGTTTGAACTCGGTTCACGGATTACATCTTGGTGCCATTGATGCTTCCTGTGATTTTCTTTGGGAAAAGAACCTTTAAATCGAAAATACGGATTGAATAAGTAGTTTTAACCCTAAATTGACATTTGAGGACCTCAGAGGTCAGCTCCACCCATCCTATGCTAATTATTGCGTCAAGTAACCCTTATAGACAAATTTGAAGCCGATAGGGTGAAACGGTTTGAGATTCAAACAGCTACCGTCTATAGAGTAATCAAAACACACATAATAATTACCGATGTGTTTTATTTATTTGTTTTCTGTCACGGGGGCCGATTTATAAAATTAAGTGGAACTAAAATAGAATTATGTGGAACTGCTGCGATTTGAACACCGACGTGGACCTTAATAGCCTGATGACTTACCAATAGGACAAGGGTAACTGTTGACACGATATTGGAATTTTAAGCTCCAAGTATGCTAGTCTGAATGAAGGGAAAAGCAGCTAACGACAGACGGGAAGAATATAAAAAAACAAAACTAACATACTAATACAACTGTTGTAATTGTTTACGACATATATATATATATAGAGAGGGGGGTAGAGAGGGGGTAGAGAGGGGAGAGAGAGGTTTACGACATGGGTACGCTAGCATATATATATATATATATAGAGAGAGAGAGGTGGAGAGAAGGAAGAAGAAGATGGAGATAGTTAAAAATGTTCATATAAATCCGACAAAAGAAACCAATCAACTGAGAAATAAATAGAAATAAAATAAGAGTGAGAGAGGGGAGTAGTTTCGTGAAAGAGGTGGGGTAGAGGGGAAGAGTTAAAAATGTACAAAGGGCAAGAAAGTTAGAGAGAAAGGAAGAGAAATCAAATAAGAGGGTGCAACAGGGAAATAAAAGGGAGATGAAAAGATACCATTTGTTGCCTGTGCAATGGCCAGTGATGTACGGTCAATTCTAACATCTTAGAACCAAGGATGTGAGACAAGATTCGGACAACAAACATGCAGTTGTGCTTGGTCGACCGTTTCCACTCTTATGCTTCAAAGAATGTTATTCCCGTTTGATTCTAACTCTGTTATGAACAACAAATACCTCGAAGAATGAAAGCTCTCTTGTACTGTATGACCTCTGTTCATAAGTTTGAGCCACAACTTGGGCTTGGCAAACAAGCAACTAAAAACTCTCTATTGAATAGATCTCGTTTAGACGACTCAAATAATTTAATTTACACAACATGAAAAAGAGTTCTGCCTTAGAGTATGGGTCTGAAAGCTAGTCTCGTAGACAGTACCGCCTTTTGTGAGTACGATCCTCACATGGCGTCACACACTTGTGGCCTTGCAAGGATATTTACTGAGCTTAGTGAATATCCTTATAGAAAAAAAATGATAATATTATGAAATGATTGTAGATACTCGCCCGAACATCTTATGTTAGGAAAGCCGTTTCAATCATTGTATTTTGGTTTAATTATTCCGGCCGCTATATCCTATGGCCTTCTTCGGTTGTCGGTTGTATTTCGGACTATCAAACCTTGTTCTCGGGGGAAGGAAATTCCCCCATACACGTCACATACACTGCATCTGCTTGCAAACTCTAGAAACTGTGCCCCTCTGACCCAGAAACTGTGCCCCTCTGACCTTTTGGTGAATTAGGTGAATTTCACCAGTACACAAATATTTTGGTCATGTTTTGGGAATATTAAATTCAACATTTGCTATTTTCTAATCAATCGCTTCTATATACGATATAAATACCCTTAGGAATAAGAATCACAGATAATTATTATCATCAAATATATTGGACACAGAACTGCCCCATATCTCGGAAACTATTAAAGATAAATGCATACAGTTTTCACCATTCGATAACATGTGTTTTGAAGATTCATTTAGATATTTGAAAACGACACGACCCGTAGTTGGGAAATGATGGTGTTTTTTCTGAAGCATGTCATTTTTGGTAATCCTTGCTTATACGAATGTAAAATATGATCGCTAAACAGAACATACAAATACAGTTATTTTAGTGTTTAGTGTATCTCAGGAACGGGTAAAGACTTTTCTGAATATGTTTTCGCTAAACGATGGCACATCCAATATATTCATTGTGTAAACTAGGGAGCATTATATCCCCAATATTAGTATTAGTTACTAGTGTTAATACTTTACTAATACTTACATTTACTAACGAGTTTAGATTGACTCAATACCAAAGAAGAAGATATAGACAATGGAGATTGTGTTGTGCACATCTTCTAAGGAAGTAGGGTCTGCTTGCCTTCAAAATCAGCATTCGAAATCCTGATCTTTTACTAAAGCTAGAGTAGCAACCGTTGAAGGAAAGGCGGAATACTGGTTTACCCCGTTATCCGAAAGTAGAGCGTGCTTATGAAAATATTTCGTAGGCCGAAATGGTGTAAAGCGAAAAAACAATTACCATAAATTTATATAGGAAACATTTTTGAGCGCTCCCACACGGAAAAAAGTGGTGATGATGGTATGTTAGGCTGACTCGTCGGGTGGTGGGAGGTACAGGAGTTTAGTGTGTAGGAGAGAGAGGAAGAGGATGAGCGCTGTCTCTATAACAGCTCGTTGCAAAACGATCTGGGAACGCCATCTACGCAATTCTCTATTTTTCGTAAAAGCGAAAAGGTTGCGTGAAGCGAGCCTTCGAAAAGCGGGGAATACTTGCATGCAACTATCTCAACTACCAAGCAAACCTCAGGATTTTGTTAATGTTTATTACATTAGTCACATTATTTATTTTGCATATCAATGGTTGCATATACAACATTTTCTTCTTTTTTTTTGACGAGGGTAGATTCAAACATCATGGCGTGTCTTTCTTCTTACTCTTATTACAAATGTTCGGTACTAACTGGTAGACAGATACTTTGTCTCTAGACTTCTAAATAAGTATTTACTAAGGTTAAACTGAGACTGGCACCAGGCAACAAATATGAGAAACTCGAATACATTACTGTAGTAATAGTTTTGTAGACTAATTCGTTAACCATGTAACGTGACCCCAAACTAAACTTTGAAAAAGTGTAAGAAAGAAGAAAATAGGAAGGAAGATTATGTTGCACCTATTGTTTAAATGAGGATGGTCCGGCTGACTTGAAAACCAGCATTCGATATATAGCCTTTTGCCTGGGTTTCAACCTCGACCATAGGCCACAGTGAGAATTACGCGTATCTCTAACTCACTTAGCAAGCCACTTGTAAAATACTAACAGTTATATATAGATTTCTTCTGAATATTATCTTCATTTTGGTTGGTTATATGTTCACAACATTTCGCCCGCTGTACCCTCCGGTGTTCATGTGTTCGTCGTATTCGGTAACGCGTGCATTCCCAAAAGGAAAGATGGTAGAAGTTGGTTACCACCGGCAAATAAAGGGTTTTCACCTTTACATCTCAAATATGGCGGTCGAAATACAACACAGTAATTCTTTATCACCATTTCAAATGTGTTTGTTGGAATAATCATTCCAGACTTTCAAGAACTTCAAAACTTTTTTTAAAAGGGAGCATTAGAACATGCTGGTCTAATACAAGATGCCACCAGGCATACATGGTAGAATGAGAACAGTCTACCCGCATAAATTGAATTGGGGGAGGGTCGACTCGAGATTCCAATATCTTTACCAAATACGACGAAGGCTAGGGTACAATGGCCGAAACGTTATTAACATATAAGCAACAAAGATGAGGACAATAGTCCGAATAAATCTATGATAATTCATCATCTGAAAAATTCAGAGAGAAAAAACTAACCTGTTTTTTCTGTCTGAAATGTTGTATCATTATCTCGTGAGTGTTAATGAATCCAGCTTCAAATATTACACCGTGCAACACGATTTTTGTTGCTGAGTAATGAATGTTATTTTCTGATTGCTTATGTTTAAAAGGTATAGAAAATGACTATTATTCCCATCAAACTTTGCTTTTGTAGCCATGATAGTGATATTCATATGTAATTGTTTTTCTTTATGGCATTAAAAATGTGTAAATTTGCCCGTTGTCCAATTGAAAATAAGTAGATTTCACCGTCCTGGTCGCAAAAGCAAACTATATACTTTTTTTTAGACATAATCAATCAGAAAACACACTTATTACCAAGGAACCAAAAAAGTGAATAAAAACAGTTGCACAGTGTTATCAGAGGTAGACGCTGATATATCGCACGTTCAAAGAGTATATGTTCAACTAATAAAATGGGTCAATTTGGGATTTATTATCGACATAACTCCAATAGATCGTTGCTTAGCGATTGGTTTGGCTACGGATAATAATGATTACCGATAGTTTACTTTTGACAAGACATTGACAGTTTAGCGATGGAAATGTTCGTTAATGATTATCAGTTTCACGAAATCTCCAAGCAGTTTGGTTAACTCCTTTACATTTCCCCATTGTTCAGTTATTTTATAACGCCAATATATTCTTCTACGCCCAGAATTGGTGAAAAATCAATTTAAAAAACATACATATTATTACTTCACCGGTAAAATACGAATTACCGTATTTGTCGGCATATAAGACGCTCATTTAATCAAAAAGCTATGCCAATGCTGGTATTATGATTACGGGTCTGTCTACCGAAGCTTAAAATGGATAGCTATGGGGCTTGGATGGGTTGCAGTGAGCCCCAAATACTTTTGGCAACCCTGCGTCTTATAGACTGGCAAATACGGTGATAACGAAACATGAACATATTATGTCGTACAGTATGAAACGTCGGATTCTGAAACAAAATAATTTAAACAATAAGAACATTTTTAAATCGAAACATATGTTTACGATTATCGTATGATGTTCATTTCATCATGAGTAAGTATATTTCAGAAATGAAGCAGAGATGAATACACCTCAAAACGATGCAGTTTCTGATTTTCTGTCAATTCATGTGGAATTGTTATTTGTTTCATCTTGCCTACCGCAGACGAATCATAAGAAACAATCATAGAAAAAAATCCAAATTCTTCATGTCATCGTGCGGATGAACCCGGCTTGTTATGTGGTAAAACCTAATATGTACGGAGATACTTTTTCATAAAATTGTTAATTTAATATTAAATTTGATTTACTTTTCAGAGAAATATTTACAAAGATTTCATGTGTACAGCGTTAAAAACAATAACTTTTAAAAAAATGTTGTGTTAAGTTGCGTTGTGAGCTCTCGCACACATTAGGCTATTTTAATGTAGTTCATTCAATCAGTATACGATAATTTCGATTAGTGATGTTTTCGCATGCAACAGAGTAAGCGTCATGGATATAGCATGAGGGCCATTAGTTTACTTAGGTCTTGATGTTAAGTGAGCTTAGCTACTGAGTGGAGAGGGCCAATTACATTTGGAAGATTGTGTTGCGTCAGTCTTTCAAGTGAAGAGGGCTTAGCAACCTTTAAATAAGCAGCCTCGTCTTTCTCCTGGCCTCGAACACTGACCATCCATACTGCTGGGAAATACGCAACTAACAGTCCCACGAGGAAGGCCCTAGGCTACTTCTTCTTAATTATTGAGCCTATCTTAATGCAAGTGACCTAACAGGAGAATGGAATAGGCGAACTGATTTCAAACCCCGTCTCAATTAGGTTCACTTAGACTAGGCCCTCGGGGCTTGGTTGCACACCAGTCTAGGAGACGGATAACTATGATTCCAAACCATGGAGCAGAGCCCCCTTAAGTTGGGTGCGAACTTCGAATTCCCTCCGAAAATGCCAAAAGTATCACGCCACGCTTTCCTTTGGACTATATTCTGTCAACTGGACATCCGAGGATCTCCATCCGCCCCACTCAGTCTTGTGCCCTGGAGATGCAACCTCAGTGTTGTTCAATTGTTTATCGTGACTGAAATAGGCCTTCTTAGTATGACACAGGGTCAAATGAAATGGTATTGTGCGTAGGATGGCTGTGTTGCGCCAATCCTCTATGACGAAGAACCTGTCTAGCTTTAGAGTGAGCATTCGAAATCTCGCTTTTATTTGGTATCGAAAACCGATCACTAGCGCAAGTGGGAAATATCGAACTATCTCAGCCATGAGGCAGGCCTGTATTGAAGAAATTAGTTACTTCACTATTTTTACCAAATTACGTAGTTGTGTTGTTTATTCTTGTAGACTCCCTGTGAAGTATAGGGCTGCAACTACTCTGCTGCGGTTTCAGTAGTAAGTAGGTTTTACGAGGTGGAGTTGCTACTTCAGCGCCTCTTTTACCCGGGCTTGAGATAGGCTATGGTAGTAGGTCTTTTTCTCTCGGAGTAACATTCTCTTAGATGATCTTACAAGGATAAAGGGCTCCAACTGCCATATTATTTACCTATAGCTGGAGGTAGAAGTAGGGTCATGCCGTTACCAAGGGTATTAGTGTGAAGTGAATGTAAACAGTCTCGGCTGAAACTCAACTTGTTCCGCAGATTCCGATCAAATTACATGATAAGGGTTTTAAAACAATGAGAAAACTTAGAAAAAGCTGGAGCAATTATGGTAGGCGCTATTCGTTATTTACTAATATATAACTTAGTTTGACACAAGGCTACATAATGGGGCACCCAGCAAGAATCTAGTTTACGATACTTCCGAAATGATATGCGCGATGTATTTGCTAACCCTCACGCTACGTTAGGACCACTTATTAAGTTTATTTCATCTGGCACAAATTCTGGGGTACTGAAGTACTGGAAACGTTAGTAAGGATCGAACTTACTAACCTAGTGAGACTGCTTTCTATAACGTTACTACAGCGCCATTGGTTATTTATTAAGTTTAATTTACTATGGCACAAAGCCAGATAGTGGAGCTCTAAGGATTGAACTCGCTACATTAGTGAATAGTCATACCCAGTGGTTCTTAGCACCCCAGGTTTCCTCAATTCCTCCCCCATTTTGAATTGTCATTTAGTAATTATTTCACAATAATACTTTTCTTCCTTAATTCCCGTCCAGACTAAAATTCCTCCAGATATTACCATAAGAACCCAGACCCATTTCTACCTGAAAGAACATTATGTGGGATTCTGAGTAGGCAAATTGACACACAGTCACGTGACTGCACCAAGATATTCAAACTAAAACCAAGGATAAAATATGATATTATATAAGAGACTGTGCACGTCAATTACATTGTATGTGACATCGGTGTCACAGTGGGTTCCCATGGGTTAAATTCCTCCCCTGGAAGTCAAGTGCCTCCCAATTGAGAATCACTGAGCTAGTTAGAGTAGCTTGTTTACCATCACTCTATGCCAGGCAGCAACTCTACTAAGCTTAACCTGTTTCGTACAAGGCCACAATATTTCCGCACTCAGAGAGGATGGAGCTCATTACCTTTATGAATTGGTTTGCGAGACGAGCCTTCTAAACGTCGCGCTAGACCAGGCGCCCTAATCATGGAAATGATGCACACTTAAGAGGTTGCGTTATAACATGCAATTAAAAATAATGCAATTAAAACCCTTGACTATCCTAGAGTTTCTGTGGTTTTATTTAATTGGTCCCATATGAACACTGCTATCCAATAATCAGTAAGTGTTAATAATTAGTCTCTAAAGAGGTTACAAGCAATTTGCAAGCAATTTAAAATGAAGCAATTAAAAACATTAATACGTCTAGATTCTTTTTAGAAGTTTGTTATGGGTCCTGTGTGGGAATTAAAGCGTGCTACATTCTCAGATAGTATGAATAATAGGTTTTCATGGTCTAACTTGCGACCGAGAGAGTTGAGACGACGGAAACCAGGATTTAGAATGCTGCTTTTCAAGCTCAGCGGGCTCTCCTTACTGGCCACGATTACCTACTATTATATAAGACAGGTTTTTTGAGAATTCCCAGGCCCCAAAACGTAAAGAGGATATGTTAGGCTGAGTCCTAGGAGGTTTGGGATCTACAGGAGACTGAGGTTCAGAATTTTTCCAGAAGATTAAAAAAGATAGCTCGCATTGCTATATGGAAGAGTTAATTTTGACCCCCCCCCCCTGCTCAAAATCCATAAATGGTCCCTGCAATCTCAGGAAATAAAAACAGATTTTGTGTTTGCTCAAATACTTTCTACACAATTTTCCAAGGTTTTGGTAATACTTTGGTTCCTATGGAACTAAAATGTGGCATAGGGGTATGTCCTTTCATAGCAAAGGTCATAGGCAATGCGAATTTGACATTGGGAGGAGTCATTCAAGGTCATCTGAGGTCATTTGTAGACATGTCTAGCCAATTTCCCACTATTTTGGCATAGTGGTTAATTTGTTCACGTCCAAAGTATATGGCCTTGTGATTTTACCATCAGAGGTCATTCGAGGTCACCATATGTCATTTCTGGTTTTTCCTAGCCATATTTCTAAGTTGTCAGCCACAATTCTGCACTTAGGATGCATATTCTTGCTATAGTGGTTCATCTTTACAAGGCGAACATCATAGGCAATGAAAGGTTTATCCCGGAGGTCACTCGAGATTATCTGAGGTCATTTCTTGTCATTTCTAGCCAACTAAAGAAATAACATAGTATTAAGTTCTTTTATGAAACACAAACATTTCTTGACATCACCAATGATCGAGCTGATGCGGTCAAATTCATTTGGGTAGGTGGTATATTTCGACCACATTTTACGTACAATCGCCGCAGAAATTGGATTAAATTTCCGGTTTTCGCCATTTTGCAGTCAGACAATTACATTCTTCGAGGTAGATTTAGTAGGGTTAACTTGGACAGAATAACATGATAGAATGTGTGCTGCGGACCCCCAAGATCATTGAAGGCCAGTACAACC
>VCCN01006862.1:959695-970249 GCA_006491835.1 Architeuthis dux | reverse complement strand
CTTCTAAATGGGTTTGGGTAGTTAGCTTGTGTGTATATACTCATGCCTATTCTCGTTTACCTACCTATTTGTATGATCCCTCGTTTGCATATGTGCTTATTGTTGACCAAGTAATCAATAAATTAATGATTTTTAAAATTTCTATTGGTAGTTGGCTAGCTCGTACGTATTTATGCCTCTACATGTTTACATAGGCACTCATACGGCCTCTCACCTACTTACGTGCAAGTTGGCTAGTTGTTTTTGTATTTTTCTTATATGTTTCCCTATCTGAAAGTAGAGCGTTCCTATAGAAACCTTTTGTAAGCTAAAATGACGTGGACCGCAGATTCAATTACCATTAATGTATATTGGATAAATTATTGAGTGTTCCAAAAGACTAAATATTATGATGAGTGTATGTTAAGCTGAGTCGTTGGAGGTTGGGTTTAGCTCACTAAAATATTGTAGCTTGCCACATTTAATAACAAATCCTTTTCTCATGAGAGTCTAAGCCTGGTCAGTTTCTGGTGTGAAACTGTTGTTAGGGGTAAGTTGTGATGACAACGTATCAAAATATCACATGCAGCTGCATACACATCCTACTCAATATGATATTGTTTTCTCTCACGTAAATGCTACCGTTTCCGTAAAAGTACCAATTGTAAAATACTAAGTCGGTCCAGAAAGTATCCAGCAATTTATTAGCGTAAACTAACCTACCTTGGACAATGGCGACATAGTCCCCCTTCAAAATACTCCCCTTTGGGAAATTGCACACTTATCACAGCATCAGTCTGTAAAGTCCTCTTTCAGGATAGCCATCAGATGCCTCCTCGGATTCTTGTCCACGGTCTGAAAGCCCACCCTTTCAACGGCGAAAAGCTAAAAGTCGCAGGATGCAAAATCTAGATATTAGAAGTTGTTGATGCCATTTTTAGCAAAATAAGACGTAAAGAGCAGACAGGTTTGGTACGACAGTTACAACGTACATAAGTTCACTCAATGGTGTCTGACTGCCGCCTGAGTAACCCGGCGAGAGAGTGTTTGTTCATACAGGTGCAGTAAGGTGCTCCCTGATCGGTTGCCAAGTTACATCAGGATTGTGCAAACAGTTCTAGAGATATTCAAAATGGCTGGATACTTTTCGGACTTTGAAGTGGCATGCAATGATGACTGATCTCACTATAGTAGAACGGTTGTGCAAGATGATCTTGCTAATCATTGTTCCATAGCGGTGTACTCGAGGTATTTACTAAACTTAGCTTTGTTTGGCATAGGCTACAGTAGTGGGAACATAATGAGGATCGAACCTATGACATAACCAATGATTTACTGAACTTGGGTTAGGACGGCACAAGGCCAAGATAGAGAGAAAGATAAGCAGAGTGTGTTATGCCAATCTTCCAAGTGGGGTGGATCTGGCAGCCTTTAAAGTGAGAATTTAATTGTTTTACCTCGGATCGAACACAGGCTACTGATGCTAGTGAGAAATTCGAAATCATCTCATCCACGATGCAGGTTGTAATAATGACAATGATCATTCGAAAATCCTTGCTTAGTCTGGCACAAGGCTACACTAGAGTGACACCCAATTAGAATCGAACTCGCTACAGTTGCAAATTGCTTAACTGGACAGGGTTCTAACCATCGCTCCACGGTAATCTTCTTTATAGGTATTTACTTAGCTTAGCCTGACACAGGAAAAGTAACATGAGCACCGATTGAAGATTGAAGTCGCTACAGTCATAACGGTCTGCTTGGCTAGATGTTTAACCATTATTATATCGCATATATGTTCACCTTAATCTGCTACAAGGTCACAAATACAGGGCACCCAGTGAGTGTGAATACCAGTACAGTAATACTGGTCTGTACATTCATTTTGCTAGCAATTGCAATACATTGAGACGCTCTGAATAGTGGTGGTCCTATTTATTATGCGGAGGTCGTGTCGTTATATTTGTCAGGAAGTCAGATTTCCGAAATAGAATATAAAGATAAAAAGCAAAAAAAGCACATCGCTTCGTAACCGGAGTCGTTTTAAAATGCTTAAAAGCCAAAAAGATGAGATAAAAATAATAAGATATTCGAAATATATGAGTTGAAAAATAATAGACATTCTTAAATATTTACTTTACTCTTTTCATCAAATTTAATTAGTTGCGTTTTTTTTTTTTATTATAAAAAAAACTAAGAAAGAACCAGCATCTTCAATAAAAATTTACATTTAGCCATTATTGTTACACCACCGCTAACCACAACACTTTTTATTGCTGGGTTTAGGTTATCCATGTGTTCTGACATTTATATGTATCTATTTATCTATCTATCTATCTATCTATCTATCTATGTTATCCGGACTTCGCCCAGCCCTAAACGTTCATAGTAGAAACTTGAAATTCTGCACACTTTCCCCCCCAATGAGTAGGGAAAATGTTTTGTTTTTTTTAAATTCGCCCATATAATAGGTTTTTAGAGGTGGGTTCAATATTCAATATAAGTCTATGCTAAATTGATCACTAGTTTGTGTCTGCTTGTTTTTTGAAAATTCAGACCTTTTTTAGTGATCACAGTCAAACAAAAGGCAAGAAAAGTAACTTATTCATTGATCACCTTTTTTTCTAATCTGTTAATTGATCACCCCCAACATAGCATGTATGGGTGGCGGTGATTCATACGTTCCCCTGGAACGCTAGTTTATGATGAAGCGTGTATGCGTACACAACACATATAAACATATACTAGTGTAAATGTCATCTTTCAGTTACCTAAAAGCATATAGCGTACTCACTTCCATATAGATACGCAAGGTTATATCAATGTATGTAGCCTCACACGTAGATAGTAGTTGAATTTTGACCTGAAGATTTCAGTATAATGTTAGGTGTACGTGGTCAATATTCACTACTGTATTAAGAGATTATCGTCCCTAGCAAAATTAATGTGAAATATTTTGCGTAGGATGATATTTTCAGAAACATGTAAATTAGTCAAGTATATCCAAGTCAGGGAATCACTACTGTGCGCGATAGAGTGTAGCTAATTTAGGTGTGCGTATTCGCCAAGCACAGTATATAACTTAGGTCATCGGTATGAGGCACCCACTGAGGATCACACTCACTACAGCATTACCTCGTCTCCAAATCGAAATTCCCAATTGTATATGTATATATAATTATTGTACAATATAATATACAATATTAAATATATGTGTATACATGTACATATGTGATCGCATACACAGGAATGTGTAACTATTTAGGAAAGGAGTGAGGCATCTAGTGAGGGTTGACCTCACCATATGTGACATGCATGAGAAACTTGCTCATCATTCTCTACGGCGAGCGCCCAGCATAATGTATCCTCTTTATAATGATCATAATAAGCATAACCAAAACTGCTGCTGATATGTGATGTGTGCTCAGATACCTCCCTTTGACTGGCCTCGAAGTTCAGAGAACCACGGCCCTTCGGGGGTCCTTGTGGCATGTTCGGGTATCGTCCTGGGGGAAGTTGCGCAGGATATCCTGGCTGTGGCTAGGATCAAAGTATAGTATCTGTTCTTCGAAACCGCCATGGCCTCGAAGTTCAGAGAACCACGGCCCTTCGGGCTTCCTTGTGGCATGCCCGGATATCTGGGAGAAGTTGCACAGGATATCCTGGCCAGCTGGTCGGGAGGGGATCACCATTAGCATGCTCAGGATTCGTCCTGCGAAGCTTTTGGGATCTCCACCCCTCCCCTTATCCCGGTCCTCGTGGCATCTGTCTCAGTGACAGGGATTTGGGATTCTCCCACCTCAAATCTCGAATCACGGGGATATGGGATCCCTCCTCCCCCTACTGAATTCGGCACTAAATGACTCACCAAGGGTCGATTTGCCGTTAAATAAAACAATCAATCAATCATGTTCCCATTTGCTTTCATTTGCCTTGTGTCAGACTAAGCTATTTCTTGTAAATATCTAGAAAGAAATATTACGCCATTAACTGTAGCAGGTAGCGAGAGTAATAGTTATTACTATTAGTGCACTGGTTGAAATTTCAGTCATTGACAGTTCGTGGGTTAACTTAGAAATGTACGTTAAAAGCAAATAGCTCGCTCAACATATTATCGAAAACTGATAAAATGATTTACAAAATAAAATGAAAGAAACACGTGAATTTGAACGTAGATCGCAATTAAGATGAAAAAAAAAGAAAACAATATTTCAAACTTTGCAGAACTTTTGCATCAGGAGGTGAATAAATTATTGAATATAAAGGTCCGATGTAAGTTTTAAAATGAAAATAAAAATAAAAAACGTTTTTAATTCACATTATGTTTGATTTCTGTTACTCACACTTTCCAAACACGAGAATGCATATATATAATTCGTAGTCATCAAAATGCAACGCAGTAGTGCCTAACATTCACAGGAGACCTTTGTTTTCGGAGAATGCTCAATACCATCGGTAGAGCAGATATTTTATGAATAACATTTTATTTGTTCATAACAAACAGTACGGTTGGTTCCACAATCAAAACTTTCAAATCTTCATTTTCAAATCGTCATTTTCAAATCTTCATTTTCAAATCTTGATTGCGAAACCAATACTGTTTGTTATGAACAAATAAAATTCATGCCGTCGCCGAGCAAATATGGGTTCCTAACTAATGTCTTTATAATTATCATATTCTGTCAGATATAACATTATTTGATTTCATATGTATATATATATATATATGATAATTATAAAGACATTTATTAGTTGAGGATCTATATTTGCCCGGCGCCGGTGTGAGCGACTGCTAAACGAGCGGCCTAAATCGTAAATGTGAATAAAGAAACGAGCTCCGTGCGGGGATTGAACCGGCATCCACCATGGAAGCAACCTTATACATAGAGAGCCACATTATATTCGTGCCTAAAATACGGACGTGAGAATGGAGATGCCAGCAAAGTGTAGGATTAAAAGACTCCTGCCTACCTTGAGAGTTTCGTTAGTTCAATCGATAGAGCAGAACCTGCGTATAAGGTTGCTTAATATCAGAAGCATCAGATGAGTTACAAAACATGCTAAGTAATCTAAGTCTAAGAATTAAGACAAAAATAATTCTCAACAATAACGTCCCGAATAAGACTATAAGAATCGAGGGTTAAAATTTGGAAGAAGTTATGGAATACATTTACTTAGGTCAGGTAATAAAGTTAGGGAGTTACACTATGAATAAATATATATACATAACAATGAGTTCTATCTATCTATCTATCTATCTTTTAGTTTTACATATGCTAATGTCTTTATATAAATATCGGCGAACATGTATACTGGCACTAAAAGTTCCCAATAAATTTCCATATGCGCTGTCGTTTTAATATATACGTAGTCTGCATCAAAAGATTCTTGAAATTTTCTCATACATAATGCTACATCTCT
Organism: Architeuthis dux; assembly: GCA_006491835.1. Lineage (NCBI taxonomy): Eukaryota > Metazoa > Mollusca > Cephalopoda > Oegopsida > Architeuthidae > Architeuthis > Architeuthis dux. The sequence goes on along the minus strand of VCCN01006862.1, from coordinate 964,849 downwards.
CAGATGACGTTTTCTGTCAACAGTAACTCATAAAAAATGTAAATTTCGCTAAGAGCAATTACCATGTCTGCTTTCTCTTAATTCACCAACAGAAATATTTTGCAGTCTAAGTGTATCCAACAACATTTTTTGTCTTTATATGATTTTGTTCTTCAGATTTCATAAATTTCTGTTAAAATTTAATTGCGGGGCAAATGTCGGAATTTTGAAAATAAACATTAATTTAAAAGTAAACTAGAAAGTTTCGTGATGTCTTTTTTGTTTGTTCGTTTTCTGTTTTCTTTTTTTAGTTACTTTATGGAAATATGATGGTTCTTGTTTTCACGCGTCTTCGTTAACTATTCCATAAACGAAAAAGAGAAAAACGAAAATAAAAAACTTAGTTATTTATGATGAAACTAAGTAATTATGTTTGCAAACATATGACAGAATATATTATCAATAGACGAGGTGTGTCCGGAAAGTATTCATCCGTTTTGAATTATCTCGAGGACCGGTTACGCAACGTTGATGCAACTTGGCAACCAATCAGAAAGGAGCGTACCGCGTCCGCACGGACAGACGCTTCATTGTGGGGGTTACTCAGTCGGTTACTGTGAGACGCCATTGGGTGAGGTTGCTTACTGTGTGACCGTCGCATTCAGAATGAATCAGTGAGTCATTCCTCACGTCTCGTGTAAGTTTGTTTTACAAGTAAAACATCATCTACATCTGTTTGTAGGTTATGAGAAAACATTTGACTCGGTAAAACACAGGGCAGTCTTCAACTCAATGCGTGAACAAGGTGTTAACGAGAATTACATAAAAATCATTCAAAACATATACAAAATGTTCACTGCAATAATTAGACTACATAAATAAAGATAAAGAAAGCAGAAGGAATAAGACAAGGGGATACAATATCACCTAAACCATTTACAGCGGGCCTTGAAAGCATCTTTCGGAAAACTAATTACGAGGGAATAGGAATAAACATAGACGGAGAATACTTAAACCATAGAGAAAGTAAAAAAGTATGGTTAAAGATGAACAGAACAAAGACGAAGGTAATGTTCAAAGATAAAGTCCAAAGAAAGATCATAACGATAGTGGGAGAGCCTCTAGAAGAGGTTTTACGAATACATATATCTAGGACAGATAATAAAGTTAAAGAAAGACCACGACAGCGAAATAAAACGACATATCACGATAGGTTGGAAAGCATTCGTAAGAATAGAGGCATATTGAAGAGCACCTTGTCAATGTGTTTAAAATTGCGAAACATGGAAAATAACAAAACGAACTGAGAACCAACTTGGAATCGCACAGAGGGCCATGGAAAGAGCAATGCTAGGGATAAACCCAAGAGATAGAAAGAAATCAACATGGATCAGTGGAAGGACTAGAGTGAAAAATATTATACAAATAAACAACAGAAATGGAGAAGAGGTGGCAATAGATGGAGCAAAATACTAACCGATTGCTGCCCATGGGACAGTAAACGCAGTAAAAAAAGACCAGACACAAGATGGAGGGGTGCGATAGAAAGGTTTGTCAGTAAGACATGGCAGAGGTTAGCACAATCAAGGTCGTCATAGAAGCAGTGGACTTATAATGGCTGATGATGATGGTGATATATGTGAGAGAAAAGAGAGAGAAAGACAGAGTATCATACTGTGTCCCAAACATCATCTTTAGGAAAATATAGAATATTTGACTGTACATACATACAATGTATCACCCACACACATATGAAGTTTGCTTCTAAAGTGGAGGCGGGTTCGTTCCACGCATAGCGCTTGTTTCTTTATTTACATCTACGATTTGGGCCGCTCGTTTAGCAGTCGTTCACACCGGCACCGAGCAAATATAGGTTCCCTACTAATGTCTTTATAATTATCATATTCTGTCGGATATAAAACTATCCATTATCTGATTTCATATATATATGGGTGTTAGGTTGCCTACTAATGTCTTTATAATTATCATATATATATATATACACCTCTAAGAGATAGAAAAAGATCAACATGGATCAGAGAAAGGACTAGAGTGAGGGATATTATACAACTAATTAAGCAGCAAAAATGGAGATGGGCTGGCCACCTAGCAAGACGAGATGGCAATAGATGTGGGAAAGGACTAATCGATTGGTGCACATGGGACAGTAAACGAAGTAGGAAAAGACCAGACACAAAATGGAGGGACGAGATAGAAAGGTTTGCCGGTAAAATTTGGCAGAGGTTAGCACAGGATAGGTCGTCATGGAAGGAGATGGGAAAGGTCTTTGTCCAGCAGTGGACTTTTAACGGCTGCTGCTGCTGCTGATGATGATCACTTCGAAATCACTTCATCTGATCTATCTTATGAATTGTTGTTTACCTACAGCAACGGAAGCATCAGAATTGAAATAGTCCTTAGCGTCCCAACCTATCCACCCCACCCCCACAAACACACAATTTCTCTCCGGTATCACATGACTACGACAGCTCCCTTCAATTAGTGGCAGCGATATTTTGGAATTTCTTTCCGTTTGAACGTTGATAAATTGTCTCTCATGAGCACTGCCTCCTGTGATTGGCATTTAAACCAGTGGCCAAAGCGATTTCTCTTGCTAATGACAGCTCAGTTGAATACGACGAGTAAATACTGCTTGGTGAGACTGACTTCTATATTCTCGAACAAAAGCACTGACAAGGATGGAATCCAAGCGGACGACATCCATTCATTGGCCGCTATATAATCTTTGGAAGGACAATTATTTTTGTTTATTGATTGATTAGCTGCTCGGCTTTTGATGTCATTCCGATTTCTTACTTAGGATTGTTTTTCTTTTCATTCCTTCTTTCTTGCTTTACTTCTTTTTTCTTCCTTCTTTTCTATAACTTTCTTCTTTTTTCTATCCTTCTTTCTTGCTTTACTTCTTTCTTTTTTCTTACTTCTTTTTTCTTTCCTTCTTTCTTGCTTTACTTCTTTCTTTCTTTTTTCTTTCTTTTTTTCTACCCTTCTTTCTTGCTTTACTTCTTTCTTTCTTTTCTTGCTTCTTTTTTATCCTCCTTTCTTTTTTGCTCCCTTCTGTTTTCTATACTACTTTTTTGCTTCCTTCTTTTTCTACCCTTCTTTCTTGCTTTACTTCTCTCTTTGTGTCTTCCTTCTTTTTTTCTTCCTTCTTTTTTTCTATCCTTCTTTCTGTTTTGCTTCTTTCTTTTCTCTATCCTTCTTTTTATAATTTTCTTCATGTTGATGGTTTTTCTTTTACCTTTACCTAGTTGGAAGTGGTATATGTATTCACTCGAGCTTTTCTTCGCTGTCTGTCTGTCACGCAATACCTCCAAAGGTCTCCAATGAATTTCAATGATTCTTTTGTGGAAAGGTTCTCCATGGGTTAAGAAAAGAGTGACTAAATAAAGATTGTTTTTTCATTTACCTCCCCTAAATCGTAGCTATATGTATGTTCATTCAATATTTCCAAAAGTTCACAATGAAATTTAAAAAAAGGGTTTGGCATGGGCTAAAGAACAACTGATTAAATTTGGGGCCACATCCAGGAAAATATTACTGTTATCTCCTCTGCACCATAACTCTATATGAGCTGATTTTCATTGTGTCTTTAGTGACAATGGCGTTGATAGAGTTATGTGCTCTCTGAGCCATTGTGTTATTGTCTTCATCTTTTTATCGCTGTCCTTATTTCTATCCTTTCGTATAGTTCTCAGTTTTATGTAAACCTTCCTTTGCCTCTCTTTTCCAATCAGTTACCTCATTTCTATGCTTTTTTCTTGCTTCATATTATTTTCTTTTTCTTTTTTATAGCTTTCTTCCCTTTCTCTTTTCATCATTCTGTTCCCTCCTTCCTATCTTCCGATCGTGGTATCATTATATTTTCTATTTCTTATAGCTTTCTTTCTTTCATTCATTTTCATTCATTCTTTCTTTCCTTCTTTGTATCATTTTATCCATCTCTGTTTTTTCTGTCTCTTTTTCTTTTATTGTTTTAATCGTTTTTTTCATATTTCTTTTTTCTTATCGATATTTTCATTTTTCTTCTTTCTCTCTCGCGTTTCGTCATTTTCCTTTTCCTTTCTTTAGTTCCTTGTTCTAAATTTTCTTTCTTTTATATTTTTCATTTCCTCCTCCTTTTTCTCTTTTCTCAATTCTTTCACTTGAACTTCTTGACTTTCTTTCATTGTTTTTCTATGTTCAATACCGTTTTTATTTTTCATCTTTCTTTTTTTCCTTATATTTAAAAAATTTTTTTTTTATCCATTTTCTTCTTTTTTTCTTCTGCGTAAAGCATATTGGACAAAAAAGCTATATCAGTGTTACAGTACGATTGTGAAAGTAGTGATATCATGAAATCCCTAGAGGTTTCCCTAGTTTCCCAATCAGTGTAGTAACAAGTTGTGATGGTGAGTATTACTACTGCGGCCTTGTGTCAAACTAAGCTGTATATACACTGTAAATACAGAAACAGAATATACTTGATATTTACGAAGTAATGCCGTAGTAATGGGGCACCCAGTGAGGATCCAACTCATTACAGTAGTGACGGCCATCATCACAAGCTTGTTAACTATAACTGAACTGATTGTGAAACTAAGGTTTTCATCCCTAGGGATTTCATGACATCACTGGGGATTTCGCGAAATCACTCGTTTCAAAATATTACCGTACTAACAACATCTAAGCGAAACGTCCAACCCCGTAAGGGTTTTGCGTACTGTCGGTGGATTATTGTAAGTTTTGTCAACTACTGGTGCTTACAGCTGAGTTTATTGTCAACAACATGAACACCTCAGCTTTAGTCATTGGAATCGTGCCATCTTCAGATTGTCAGTAAAATCTTACACTTGGGAAAATGCACCGAGGACAAGATGAAATCAGTTGGTTGGGATATTTTAACTCAACCGGTTTAGCATCTTAGAATTCCCATCTAATCAGATCTTTGGAACATTTACTTCGTGGCGAAATCTTTCAAAGTAGGTGACAGGCAAAATCAGTATTATCAGAATTCTCTGCGTCCAGAATCCCAGATTCTTTCAACAAGAAATAAAATACACCACAGTGTGATTTCGAATTGCTAATAATGACAATTGAGTTCTTGGCACAATAATGAACAAGAGATTCATTTTGTGTCTGTTACACAAGAAAGAAATGTTATTCCGTCTCCACATA
>VCCN01006862.1:808251-818984 GCA_006491835.1 Architeuthis dux | reverse complement strand
TAGCAGGTATACCTGGCGTTGCCTGTGAAAAAGAACTTCAAATATATCATCACAGGAAAATAAATGATAGTTTATAGAGATTTCATAAAATTAAGTAGTAGGCTTGTATTTGAGTATTTTCCCCTGGTTATTGTTTACGTTTATATTGCCTACCATCTCTTCTGTTTTCTTAATTATATTTGTCAGGTTATTACTCTTTCACTGCCGCTATTCTACAAGGCCTGGTATCTGTTCTATATAGCTACTCGAAAACTGCCAATGTTCTCTATCCCTATAATGTTAGGGAATTCTTTTTTCTCTTAAGCATCATTTTGTTTCTTTCAGTTTTAAAGTTAAATTTAATTCTGCACGCTACCATCCTATGGTCGCTTCCTATATCTACATTTAAAAAAAGGGTAACATCTTTAACCTTATTGATCTTGCTTAATTCTTTTTAATTTTATTCTACGTATGTATTCTCTTTATACTTCTTCCATTTTCTTCTTCTTTATCTTTGTGTTTCACTTCTGCCCCTCATTATTAACGTCTCCTCCTCTTCCCTGTCCCCTTCTCCATTTTATTTGTCCTCACCTTTGTGTTTTACTCCCTCTCTTCATTCTTTAATCTTTCTTTTTAATTATACTCCTCCATGTTCTTCTTCCACATCTTCGTAATTTACTTTTCTCCATCATTATTAACTTCTCTTCCTTCTTCTCCATTTTCTTTTTCTTTTTTCGCATCTGTATTTTACTTTCTCTCTTCATTCTTCAATCCCTCCCTTTCTTCTTCACCCTTACCGGAGACAGTGATTTCGAATACAGATTTTCAAGATTGGCAGCCTTTCCCCACTTCAAGGAATGGCTCGACACATTCTTCAAACCCTTATTCACCTCACTTCTCTAGTTGCCGAAGTATCATACTAAGATTATATAAGGCTTATTATTAATTCTTCTTTTACTGGTAGAGACCGGCAACCAAAACTGTCAACATAGGTTTCTTCAGTATTTAAGCTTGTTCCTTTTGAAAAATTCCGACTTTTTAGTGCCCAACAATAGGCGAGAGAAGTAACTTATTCATTGATCACCTCTTTCTCCAACTTTTTAATTGATCACCCCCAACACGGCATGCTGCCAAAAGGCATTGGTCATGTGACGGTTTCTATTGAGTGACTAACCAGAGCTCTATTAGGCGTATTACTAATTCTTCTTTTACTATTCGCTTTATGTCTTCCACACACTATTTGCCCTTGAGATTTTCTTTCTGTTCCCGGTCCTTCTAATTCTTTTCACCCCCCCCCTGCTAGTATCATGTTCCACCCTCTCTCTGTGTCATTTCAATACTTTCTATTTTTCTTTCACGTTCGTTAGTTTTCCTACAATCATTTTTATGTCTCCTTCCATTTTTGTAGCTTCCTTATTCTCTTTCACTACCTCATCATCGTTTGGATTCTTCTTCTGCTCCTTTTGTATCTCTTTCACCTGTCCCCCTCTCTATCACACCCTTCTTATTCGCTCTCCTCCTCCTCCTCCTCCTCCTCCCTTCTGTTAATTCTATACCTATCCTTTCACCCCTTTGCCTCCTCCTATCCGGCTGTTACCATTTCTACTCTTCATTTATGTAATTATATCCGTCACCCTTTCACTTCTTACTGTCCTTACTGTTTTGGTTTGTCTTTTCTCCCCCCCCCCACTATTTACCTTCTCCTCTCACTTCTTTCTTACTCTTTTTTAAATTTGTTCTGCATCTTCCCTTTTTAATTCTTCTCCTCCTCTTCTAATACATGTCTTTCTCCTCCTCCCCCTCCTCTCAATTTTGCTCCGCTCCTTTTATTCTCCATTAGCTTATACCTGCTCCTCGCCCCGTTAATCTTATTTTCTCTGTTTTAATTCTTCTTACTTCCTCTACACCCCCCCACTTCCAATGTAATAGTCACCTCACGTTAGTTACTAACTTTCTGCTCGTATTAATTCTCCTCCTTTTTGGTCTACGTTTTCTTTCTCCTCCTCCCCCATTTATTCTTTTTCTATGCATCTGTATTCTCTCCTTCCCCCTCTTCTTTCATGATCATCCTTACTTTCACATCATCCCTTTACACCTTCTATCCCTACTAATTCTCCCACCCTTTCACTTCTCCTCTTCTTTCTTCCCTGTTCTCTCTTTCCCCTTATCTTTTAATTCTTCCCCTTCCGCTTCCCCTCCCTCATGTTCTTCCTTTATTAGAAACCGTCAATCAAAACTGTCACCAAATCTGTCAAAATAGGTTTCTTCAGTTTTCAAGTCGATCCGGCGTACAGGCCTCACCAATGGAGCTAGAGGGCTGAATGTCTAGAAAAAATGATTTCTTTTGTTTTTTTAACCCGCCTAAATAGGTTTTTATTGCGGGGTTAAAATTACCATGTAAGTTTATGCTAAATTGATCCCTAGTTTGTTCCCGCTTGTTTTCTTTTGAAAATTCGGACTTTTTAGTGATCTATCAAAAGGTGAGAGAAGTAAGTTATTCATTGATCACCCCTTTTTTTAATTGATCACCCCAACACGGCATGATGTCAAAAGATATTGGTAACATGACGGTTTCTATTGAGTGACTAAGCATTTCTTTTATCTCTGAAATGTAATCTTTCGTCAAAAGCTCTGACCAAATCAAATGTCTTCTTTTATTGTCCTCAATTATAATACTTGATTTTATGCATTTTTATCTTGTTATTCCGACTTAAAGTTATAAAATTAGAGAATTATTGCAACGGGAATCGCCGAATTAAATATTTACAACTACACCGTGTTACGCACCGCCGATGCAATAAATGGGCTGATTCCATGCTAACCTCATTTGAGAAAATCCTTTTTTTATTTTCATACAAAACAACCAATTTATAACAAATCTCATGTTTTATTTTATTTATTTACTGAGTATTGTATTCTCACCTCCAACACCCTAAGGAAGATATCAAAAAGCAAATAGTTTATCTCCACTGGGGGATGTCACAATGATCATTGTAAAAGGAAAATACCACATATCTGCTGGATTGTGCATGTAGGCGATTCTGCAGATCACTGGGTGAAGCAGGAAATAGATGAAGATATAAGATACATGTCAGGACATAGCGAAAGAACTAAAATAATATTCTGGAATTTGCGTGTGATACCTGCAATTACTAAATCATGGAAATAACCTGAAACCATTAGAATTCATCCGGGAATGGACGTAAAAGAGCTTATAGTATTGCTAAAATCGTCAAGAATACTGACAAGACTACTGGAGCATTGAGGGTTCTTGCTGTCACTTAATTCACAGTACTAGGCACCAGATAGTCTTTGTGAGAAAATTCGTTAAATATGTGTGAAACATGAAATGACAATTTTATCCACAATTAAAAGAACATCTGGAATGGTCTCGAACACTCTTACAAAGAGATGGAAATAACTAGAAAATACTCATTGCTCTGCTAACGGTATACATCTGGATGGAAATATAAAGCACAATCGTATCTGGGAAAAGAAACACTTTGGAGTTGGCTTTTACGACCTTCCCTGGCAATTAACCAAATATTCCGCCCACAGACACTTGAAAGCAAAATTCGATTCCCCCTCATTCTACTTTCTCGCCTTTCTTCTTTCTCAACGACCGAGTTCAGCCGTTCTCCCTTTGCACATATATTTATGTCTCCCCCTACCCTTTTGTGTATCTCTATCCCGAATCTCTCTCCCCCACCCTCTCCGCGGTCTTTGTGTTACATCTCAAACATGTTTATTATCACGAGGATAAATCATTATGCATTTCGTCGCGGCGAGCGACGTCTTCAGTGTTCCATTCACAGAACCTCTCATCTATTCTTATCCCTTTCAACGTAATTATGTTGTATGTGTGACGGATGGAAGTGCGACAGACGGGAGTGTTCGAACATGTTCTTTATTATAATATAGATTGGGAAATGCAAGAAGAATTAAGACCCTTCAGACAACAGCATGGCTGAAATCGATAAGACTGCGATGGAGAGTGCTGAAGTTTTGAGGAGACTTGATCCAAAGTGTGAACCACCAATAACTATGGTGTGAACTTCTTATTAACTACCTGTTTATGCGAGATGAGGTGTAACATTTATTAGCAGATACGTCATAACAATTATTCACCCGCATGATTACATATATATGATACAGCAAAGTCTAGCGTTGTGGTAAAAATGAAACAACAATCAAGGTTGCATTTCAAGATTATAATTGAACCTATACGTAAGTATACGTAAGCAAAGCCCACTGATTTACCGCTACTTCACCGTTCCCTCACTTAGTTGTATCATTTTCTGCACTAACAAGCAAAATAGTTCTGGTGGTAGGGGGGACATTGTTATTATCTGTGTAGCAAATTTAGGCACTCAATTTGAATGTTGCGACTTAGAAATCAGGAAAATATGATTTTCAGTTGTCAGGAATTATTACAAGGGCAACTGATAGAACAAGGCTATTATATGTATAATTTAAATTGATTGCAAATACTTGATATATAAATGCAATTTAAATCAGGAAGAAAGGCATTGTCAGTGGTCAGGAATTAATGCAAGCACTACTGTAAGAAAAGGGTATATGTAAACTATGTATAATACAACTTTCCCCAATATATTACATACCGGCGTATAATGTGCACCCTTGTGTATCACACTAGCTGCTACCGCTTCTCACCTCACCACACCATCGAATTTGTGATATAATGCGCAGGCTAGTCTTTGCTGCACACGTTTCGGAAAGCGGTGCCTATGATATAGCACGAAATACGGTAATGATCAAATATGGTATTTAGCGGCTTCCATACAGAACAAAAACAATTGCTATCGGTTTGAATAAAAGTCTATTTTCGGTTTAAAATAGAAAAATATCAAATAAAGTCTTTAACAACAAAAATGAGATAATAACATTTCGCACCAAATCCCCGCTTATTTCTAGGAATTCTATTTCGGGAATCCCGGAAGACGATCTTTGAGTCGTTCTTAGACAAATGTTATTTTCTTTGATTCAATAATTATATTAGCCACCAACGTCGTCGGTACAGTTCAGTGGGTCGGTACTTAGATCACCGGCTTGGTGGCTGAGAAATGCGATTTTCTTCATAAAAATAGCAAATCAAAGATGTTATTGAAAAGACGTCCATATAGAATTGTATCTGATCTTTTTTGTTAGTTCCCATCGCACTAAATAACTATAGCTAATATAGATTAACACATTTTTGTTTGCTAAATAAATGCGAATAAAAAGGTTATGGATATTTGTTACGTTATGGGGTATCATCAAACCCCATATACGCAACCGACTTGTGTGTTGTACTGGTGTGTAGAGTTGAAACTGGTCGGATATCGTTTGGAGTTCATTCTCCGTTCGTGTGCCGTAGTTTTGCTGAAAGGAACTGACATGAGAGTCGATTGGTTCATTGAGAAAAACGAAGTCCGATTTTAAATATCATGTTCGTTGTTTATTCAATTTTACTCGTAGTGGCGAGGTGGGAATCTACATTTTAAGATACGTGATACTACAGAATCTACTATCAATGCCTTTTTGTAGGTTAAAGTTCTCATTCAGAATATTGTTGAATTTTGAGTTGTCAAACAATTTCAACAAACAGACAAAGTACTGCTGCTCTTTTAAATTCTGTAAGTTGCATGTATGCCATATTTTTACACTTCACGTCAAAAATCTGTGCAGCTCTAGAAACACCGACCGTGCCCGCTGTGGAGGGAGGCTGCGCGGACGCGGACACAAGTCCTAGCCTTGGACAGCTAGTGCTAATCTCTCTTCCTCTCCTTGGGTTTTCACCCCTATTTATCGGTATGCCCATTTTTAACATGTGATCTTTTCGTGTCGTTAAAACATTACATTATACTTTTGTTTGCGTCAGTAAATTCTTTAGCCGGATCAGACAACATTCTTTTTGTTATTCTAAATGTGTGTACAAGCATTTCATAGTCTGTAATTTCTTTGTTTGTTATTTTAACAAAACAAAACCTTCATTTTAATAACATTCCTTACTTTTCAATTTCAACCTAATAAAAACAATTCAGTATGTTTACCATTAGTCAATATAGCCCTCATCCTAATTCCTGGCCTAACAAACACATTTCATATACACACTGCATGATTTTAAATATACGCATTTAAACTTATTCTATCTATCTATCTATCGGGGTCATATTGCTACATATTTAGGCAACATGGTTGTTATTATTTTATCGCAGTAATAACCTAGTTGTTGTTGAGGGATTTTAACCTTTTTTTTTAGCAAACAAAAATACAGTGAGCGGTAATAGCTATACTTATTTAGTGTGGTGGGAACTAAAGAAAAAAGACCCGGGATATCAAAAGAAATGACATCTTGCCATAGATTCTCAAACTAGACTCACAAACAATTACTGTTCCGGTACTCTCGATCTTCAATGAGTATCTTGCTCTTGTGAACTTGAGCCGTATTATGTAAGCTTAGTTAACATCAATAATAATTATTTTGACGCATCGCCGTGAAGTGATTATGAAGCTAGTCTCGTAAACCATTACTTCTGTAGTGAGTTCGATCTTCACTGGGTATCGCATAGATGTAGCCATGAGACAAATACGAAGTCAGTCCTGAAAGTATCCACTCAATCAATATTAACAGAAAAATAGCCTACCTACGGCAACAGCACCTTAGTCCCCGTCTAGGTACTCCCCTAGAGACCTGGCACAATTTTCCAGCGTCCCTTCCGCTCAAACCAGTATGCAAAGCACTCTTTTGGGATCACCATCAGCTGCCTCGTCGCGTTCTCTTCAATCTCGTCCACGGTCTGGAATATCTTCCCTTTCAACGGCGATGGGCATACAGAACTTGGTTTCCGATGTCTTGTGCATCCCCTCCAAAAAAGAAACAAAAATCTGCACGAGTCGTGAAGAATGGGCACACTGGGTCATTGTGAATGTGTCGGCCACGCAGTACATGAGCTCACTGCTGCATTAGTATCTCAACAGTAGAGCGTATGTTCATGCATGCGCAGTAAAGTCCTCTTTGAAAGTTTGCCAAGTTATATAATTGAGCAAAAATGAGCAAAACGTTCCCTCACATATAAAATGAAAAGACATGAAAAAAATCGGAGCTATTTAAATTCAAACTCGATTTGCGGATATCTCAAACCCTACCGAATTTTACAACTAGCTCACACCTTTTATCAATGTTAATGAAAAACAGTTAATCCCCGAAACCGTGATGATAGAACTTTTTTTTATTTTTGCTGTTGCTCTTACAAAGATTTAACACTATTTTAATATCTTCCCAGCCTCGTACAAAATTGAATAAAAACCTTTAAAACACGATCAAAAAATCACAAAACACAAGAGAAAACCAGCAATTCAAATCTGAGCGATGACTACATACAAATGGCTGCCCAGAATATTATCGAGGAACCAGTTAATAGAATAATGGCCAAAGAAGAGAACGTTCGACGCTTTTCGTTACAAACTACTCATCCGATTTGGGATTATGAAGACGTTTGCTAATCTTTAGAAATTGTACAAGGAAGCCGGTAATAGAATTTGGCTTGGCTTCGCCTAGCATCATTCTATTCAGTTGCTCATTGGACGGGATGAAAATGGAATCGCCTTTCTTAATAGTCACTGCTGCGCATGTGCAAACCAAGATTCTAAATTCGCCTCCCCCTTTCGACACATTCTTTGTGTCCGGAAATTTTCGGACTAATTTTAGGCATTGGGGCGGGCAGGAAGACGGATTCTCCGTGAAAAGATGAACGATCATGTCTCTGTTTTGTTTGCTTGAATATTTAAAAAATTGTATTAGTATTTTTTCTGGCTATTTTCAATTCTGTAATTGATTCAGTTTTTTTTTCTTTCATGCTTTCTTCCTTCAGATTAATGGGTACTATACTGAATTCTTTCATTTTTGAGTTTCTTCTTCTTCTTTCATTTTCGTCTCTTTTTCAACTTCATTCTTAATTTTTATTTCTTTGTTCTGAAGAAAGAAAAAATGAAATTGCAAAAGAAAAAAATAAAGGTGATTGATAAAAATTAAAGAATGAATGCAAGATTCATTCTTTAATTTTTATCAATCCCCTTTATTTTTTTCTTTTGTAATTTCATTTTTTCTTTCTTCAATTCTCTATTTTTTTCTTCATAGCAAATCCATCAACTTTTCTCCTACTCTTTCTTTCTTTTTATTTTCATCTTCCAATCTTCTTTGATAATCACCTCCTTCCCTTCACATATTTCAATCCTACTCCTTTTCACGCGAAACTATATCCATATTGTTACTAAGCATATATTAGTACGGCTCCATACCAAATGGGAGGAGAAAGATTGTGCTGCGTCAATTTTACACTTGGTGGTGGCCTGCCAGCATTCGAAATCTTTTTTTTGTTTACCTGGGCTCTAGCAATGACATCTGGCATTAGTATGAAATCTGTAATTATATTTAGCCATGCTTGCTTAGTTTGGGAAAACCCAAAAGATTTTAGATCTTTTGTGTTTATCCCCCCCCCACACCACTAAATAGTTATAATTATTACAGCTCACCGTATGTTTATTCGCTAAATGTAAAGAAAAAAGTTAAAATCCCACAATATAAACTAAACTTTACCCTGAATGACTGACTAATCCTAATCTTAACCCTAACCCTGACTATAACAATATGTTCTTATATCGATAAGCCAATGACAGCCGAGATGCCGAAATGTCCTCTTTTTTTATTTGTACATTTATTTATCAAACAAGAATACATCTATAATTATTTAGTGCGGTGAGGAATAACGAACAAGACCCGAAATGAGCACCCAGTTAGGATCGAACTCACCACATTTGCAAGACAAGTAGGCTAAATATCGTGTTACGGAAGGAGCCCTTATTTATTTATTTATATCTTCCTTTTTGTTCTTTACCCCCGCCCTTCTCTTATTTTTCACCTAATTCGCTTTCTTATTTTCCTTCTCTCTCGCTTATTTCCATCTTTCCTTCTTTTTCCAGTTCTTTTATATAGCAACGTATTACTACGTTCCTTTCTTCCTTCGTTGAATACTTGGTATTTACTAACCTTTTCTTAGCACGGCATGAGCTCAAATTGGGGCGCTATAGCGGTAGGAAGGTTGAGCTGCACGAGTCCTATGATAATCTTGTTTGCGTTAAAAAATCATGAATCAACATTTTAATTTCCCCCTAGGTACCGGACAGTTGCGCTGTTAGATGTGGGTACTTATCTCTATCACCAAGCATAGTTATTTACTAGATTTAGTAGCGTAGCATCTATTGGGAATTGAACCCACTGTGCTAACAAATTGTTTTGCGAGACAAACTTGCTAACCATTATGCCATGATGAGACCCCTTTTCTTTCTTTGTATATTTTCAATATTCATTTAATGAATAGGAGGTTTGTCCGGAAAGTAATCCATTTTAAATAATTCTAAGTATGGATTCGATTTAATTTGGCAACCAATCAAAGATGATTGATTTTGTTTAGCGGCATATCAATATTTGATGGGTCATTTAATGCCGAAATCAGTTTAATATTCCAAAAAAATGGAGTCTTGCGACTTTGGTGAAAAGTTATTTTTAAAAAAAAATAGATCTTGCGACTTTGGTGAAAAAACAGGTGGCCCCTGTTTGGGGGCTTACCCTCTGCAGGGTATGCATTCAGCGTATTCTAGGCCCCAGCTGACAGGGCCGAAAGATAATTGAGTGGTACCTCATTGAGTGAGCTTGTGTACTGTGTGACCGTTGCATTCAGAATGACCGAGCGAGTCATTCTTTACGTCTCATGCAGGAGTTTTCTTCCAAAACATCGCATTGCCCAGGTCTGTCAGCCCTCCTCCTAGTCCAGATTTGGTTCTCTACGACTGACCTTCCGCCGTGGAAAGGGACGAGATTAAGGAAAAGGCGAGGAGGCAGCTAACGGTGATCCTGAATAAGGACTTTGCACATTGTTTTATAAAGTGAAAGTGACTCTGAGATGAGTGTATGAGGCCCCGAGTGGAGTACTTTGAAGGGAACTAAGGCCCCCTTTCCCTAGGTAGGCTATTCTTTAGTTAAGGTTGAATGGCTAGATTCCTTCTAGACTGATCTCGTATATTCATTATTTTGGAATAATTAAAACGTTTTTTTAAAAATTTCCTCCTTTTTCCAACCCTTTTCTCTTCTTGCCACAAAAAGTCGAATCGAAGAGAAATAAAATAAAAATAGTGCAAAAATCAAAGAAGAGATAAGCCAATCTTCCACGTAACCCTATTTAGTCGATAATCCACTCTAACACCAACATAAAATTGTTTGAACCTCTTTACACAAATTGATCCCAGGCAGGGACTCTTATCACACAGGCAGCGTTGAAAACATAAAGGAAAACGAATAAAGAAATAATTTAACATTGGCTCGTGCATTGATGTTAATAGACTTCATCTAAATTAGAATACCTCGCGCCTCTGTTGCCGACGCAAAGCGAATCATGTCTTGATCAATAAACGCAAAGATGCGTTTAAAGTAATCAGACCAAAATTAATGTGTTTCACATTCACGGTCATGTTTGGAAGAAAAACAATAAAACAAATGATTGATTTTTTTAAAAAGTAATTAATATTCAGTGTTTTTTTTTTAAAAAGAATCTTTTAAACTTTTTCATTTGAATTAGAAAAACATTCTTGAAAATATCCATGTTTATTATCATAAATCTTTCATGGTTTTCTTTTCTGTTCTATCCAATATTTACGTAGCCTAGAACTCTTGAGAAGATTCATTAACATTTCCAATT
>VCCN01006862.1:789645-808241 GCA_006491835.1 Architeuthis dux | reverse complement strand
ACGGATATGTTTGAATGTCTATGAGATTAATTTTTGGTAAGAAAAAAGAAACTACAGAACACGAGTCAACAGAAGAATCCATTGTTTCTAATCATGCGTAGGAGATAATTTTATCAGCATAATGTATTATCTTTGAGTGAAACTTCCATAGTTATGGAGAGAGAAACAGAAGAAATCAGTGTTCATTTTATAAGTAGAGTTGTTCATGATGAGCGAATATTTTATTTCTTCTTGGACAACTGTGAGAAAGCGGTTTTAAAGCACTGGAACACCATACCTGTTCTCAGTGGAGTATATAACTAACATTACGCTACCCGTTTAGATAAACAATACAAAACCCGAGAAAGAGAAGAATCTGTTTAATAGAAAGACAATTTCTGGTATTTGCTAAACCTACCTTAGCACAGATCGAAGTAAAAAAGATATTTGCAACAAATATGGGTCGTTGTAGTAGTCCGCGAGGGTAGCTTGCTAACCTTTTCACGTCCATTTTTATTAATAAGATTAGTGCAGTACGAACCAATATCAATTGAGAGGTAAATGGAGGTAAGAAGATTGTGTTGAGCCAAACCCTTAAGTGGGGAGAGCCGGCTGACTTGAAAATCAGCATTCAAAGTCTTGGCTTAGTACTTAGGTCGAACACCGACTATAGCACCAGTGAGAAATTCACGAGACTCTTTCACTAAGAAGGCCAATTGACACTGTTATAGGAAGCGCCAGGAATACTGATAATAGAGCTGAAGTATTGAAGAGACTTACCGTCAATAGATCGCTAGCAAAATACAACGTGTGTGAAAGGTATCACATGCATGCACACATACACCCGTGCATGTATCTTGTGTCACTGCGTATTTTCCGCAGTTTTGTGTTAATATTTACTCGTGCCTCTGCGCAACCTCATACGTGTCACACCTCGTGACATCGCCGTAAGGAGTTGGTATACACTGTAAACCCGCGTACATCACCGTTCCCACCACTGTCAAGGATCCGAGTCAGCATCTCCTTTTGTCAAGACATGCGTGCGTTCTACAGAAAATGAGGAGAATCAGCAAGTATATAGTGAGGAGGCAGAATCCGGAAGACAGAGCTCAATTTCAGTTTCGTTCAACCCGCAAGAGTAAAAGCAACTACCATGCTAAAATTATTTTATGGACCATACTTAATATTCTCCAGATGTAGGCCACCCTCTCCAGGGGTGCAGGGGTCATGCGTTCGCTGATGTCATTCACAACTGCCTGCATATTGGCATTCTAGAAATGTGCAGCTAATAAATATACAACATTGTAGAGTTGTTACCAATTTACTGGGGTTGTCTCCCCTTGTTTTATTTTAATTAAAATGTGTATTACAATGGCCGAAAGACATGACATTCCACTGAACCTGAATAGGAAATTTGAGTACACTCAGTTCCTTACAACCGGCGGATATTTATGGGAACAATTGGATTTCGTAATAATCAGGGCCGTACTAAAAGAGCGCCTGCATAGGACCCTCCCCACCAAAAAAAAGTCTTGAGAATTATTCTCTTTCTTCTTCCATAAAGATAGAGTATTGATCCATAACGGACTTTACGTTAGATTAAAACATAATTGTATGGATACTTACTTTTACATTTTGAAATGTATTTATCTATTAAATTATCCCTTTTAACCAGAAAAAAATATGGTTAAACATTGATCACATGCAGATTGCCCTCCATTCAAATGATTGCTTTAATAACATTTATGATCATATACCCACAATAAGCTTATTCAGAAATATCTTTAAGATTCAAGTTATGAAGAGAAAGCTTACAAAAAATAGAATATCAAATGAAATATGAGATCGGTTTACACATTAGCACTGCCAGTGCGACACAACATGAATCGACCTCGTAGCAACAATATGTTTTATTTACAGCCTACGCCATGCCAAGCTACATCTTTCCAATGAATGGGAAAACACCAAGGCTATCGTCATTCCTACAGGAAAATGGTGTCATATGAAAGAAAACACATACTGACCAGCCCTTTTTAGATGTTTACACCATAGACCTACCCATAACCTACTCAAAACAACAATGTGATGAGCATTTTCTTGCATGCAGTCTTTAGTTTCAACAGAGCATGGCAGTGGTCCTGGAGGCTTTTAGACTATTAAAGGGACATATTTACCAACACCGTTCTATACTGTCAATACGTTTCACATTAAACTGCAATGTCCATGCAATATACGATCCAGTACCTTAGTCTGATTTAGAATCACTGGACACAGGTAATCATCCACCCGTGTACACATACGTTGGTTCTTTGTGCATGTACAAATGATTCCCCTACATTGAGCCATGTGGACGCAAGCAAGAAGCTATACACATGTCTGTGAAATAGCTGCTTGGCTGAACAGTGTGGGATGTAACTGTTCAGGGTCATTCGTTTCCCATCCAATTTCTAGTACTGAAGGCTGTTCAGGTTTTGATCCGATGGACATGTACCATATGAGAGCCTGGTAATTAGCCCGAAGCATATGTTGCACTAAGGCATCATGTGTTGGTGGGAGGGCCTCTTGAGAATTGTGTCTAAACAGGAAAGCACGAAGGGCATCAATTGATGTCAAGATGATGGTATATACAGCTTTATAACACATTTTTCAACATCAGACATTGTGTCCTCGGACGGGATGCCATGTCCTAATCCTGCCAGAAGTGAAAGATCTTGTAAGGATATCTTCCATACAGATTTCTTACCATACCAGCCAGCATACTTGTTGTGTCGCACCCTGTCAATGGGTGGACAAATTATTGCACACATCTTGTGCTAGTGTCCGGCATACTGAATGCACAGGGATGTACTTTGGATGTTTTCACACATCCTGTGCTGAAATAATCTTATAGAAGTGAATGAGCAGAACTAGAATGTCCGTATCTCTGCAATATACCAGAAACCTATTGAAGCCTGATCCTACTGCATCGAGTGCATGTAGAATTAATATAGTGCCGGCTTCCTCTTGGTTTGATTTAAGGGATGCGGAAACTTGTCTTCCTGTCACTGCATTTTAGAGCTATATTACTCTCCGCATGGCCTCCATAGTAAGCTTGTGACATCGGACTGCACGATTTCAGCATTTCCTGACATTCGTCAATGTGGAGCCAACAAGCTCTTAGGCTTTGTAATACAAACCTTTATCAAAGGTTATCACAGCGTACTGTATGCTTAATCTTGTGGAAATGCTTCTGCACCGTTCAATCACTGTCCAGACTGTGTCGTAATCTGTTGCGGGGGATGGAATTATTGGTAAATACCCTATGTTTGTCTCAGGTGATTCACCCTGGGATCTTCTTCGATTGAAACGCACGTAATTACTCGTGACCTCTGCATCCCTGGAGAGGAAGTAGAGTAAGACTAAGAAGAGATTAGTGCAATCCATAAAGTGTTTTAAATGCAGAAATACTGAGATTTGTTATGACGGTTTAGTATGAAACAGGAAATATCACCCAAAAATGATGCAAAATTGTAAATCATGAACAAATATGGAATATATAGGATTTGTAGATCTTAAAAAGGGATAAAAAGGGATGCAGGCATATTTAAAAATAAAGTAAGATTAATGTGGAACGCCTAAGATCATTGACACAAAGTATTTATGAATATTATGCAAATATGTGTATAGTCGAGTGCATTTATGGTTTTCCCCCAAAGAAATTGCAACAAAAGTTTTCTCGACAGTATTTTGTAGTATCTGGTGTGCTAAATAACATACTAAAAGTCTACCAAAGTCTAACCCCTGAAAAGGTCTTTTCTTTCAAGATGGCATCCAATATGCCTATTACTACTTCATTATCCATCCTAGAAAGTTCTCCCAACGTTGTTAGTAGTGCCAGGTGTGCTCAATAACATGCTACATATAGGCATTTTAAGGTTGTGGCGGCCACGTTGGACGGCATCTTGAGAATTACACCGTTCCAGTGGTCAGACTATGGTATACCTTTTGTATATTATTGAGCGCACCTCGTATTCCAGAAAACAGTTAGTAAAACCTGTCTCAGATCAATAATGAAGGATATAATTTGCATTTTAAGCATTTGGCGGTCTTGTTGAACGCTATCTTGAAAATTACACCTTTCCAGTGGTCAAAGTGTGGTAGACTTTTGATATGCTATTGAGCATACCTGATACTACAAAGATTCGTTGAGAAACCATTTGTTGCGAGCTTTTTGGGGGTAGAGTGGGTTATTTTCATGAATGCAGCCAACGTGGATGCCATCTTGAAAATTATACCTTTACAGTGGTTATACTGTGGTAGACTTTTGATATGTTATCAAGCATACTTGCTACTATAAAATACCATTGAAAAATATTGTCTAGGATGAATAATGAACGAGTAATTGGCATTTAAATGATTTGGCGTCCATCTTGGAAAAGAAACACCTTTCAAGTGCTCAGACTGTGGTAAACTTTTAGTATGTTATTGAGCACACCTGATACCACAAAAAACCGTTAGGAAACCTTTTGTTGCAATTCTTTTTTTTGGGGTGGGGGAGGTGATTCTCTTTCATGAATGCACTTGACTAGTAGATATGATATATTATATGACTTAAAATGTACCTGTCCTCTACATAACCTCTGCACCCCTGGAGAGAGTGACCTGCCTACACCTAAGTTCGTAGAATGATTTTAAAATGGTGGTTGCTTTTAATCTCTCGTGTTGAACGAAAGTGTAAAATTCCGGTCTTTGCCTGCACACTGATAGAAGAAGAAAGTAATAAAGAATAGGGTAGAAAGAAGTAACGAAAGGTGACAGTAGAAGAGGCTATATATCCATCCATCCACATGGATGCACAAAGCCTTATTTAGCGTGGCAACCGATCACACATTTGTCCGTCTGTAAGTGCAAAGAATGTCCAGTTCTATCGGCATATTACCATAGGACGTGCCCACTTACCTGTTAGTGCAATACGAGAGGTGCCGATTGGAAGACGGATCCCCGGGAACACCCCCTTCGGAGTAGTCCACCTAAGCATTTATACCGTGATTCTTTTTCCAAGATGCTATGCTAAATCTGTATTGAATTCAGCTTACGCGCCCTGTACACATTCCCCTAACTTCTGGGCAGCACCTCATGAATTAATATATGTATATAAGGAGGGGTAGGAAAGGAATGCTAGCCCAGAAAAAGAGAAGAAAAAAAAATTAAAGAGAAACAGAGCGACCTATACAATGCAGAAGGGGAAAAGAAACATTCAGAAAGTGTCAAAGAGTGATCATGCAAGATGGAGAAGAAAGCTAGACAAATTCTTTAAGTGTTAATAACGAGACAAGAAACGTGAAAAAGAGAGAAGAAATATGGGGAAAAAAATAAACAATTGCCCCAAAAGTGATTTACAGCGCCGAGGAGAGAAATTATGTTTGGTTAAACAGAACATACATAGTATTATGTATATACTGTAAAGAAGAAGAAAAGGCAAATGCCTTATCATAGAAATCTCCTGGCGTCAGTTATTAGAAAACCTATGGTGCAGGGGTCGAAAGGGTACCTACTTTACACTGATCTTGCAATGATTGACATCCCAGATGGAGTGCCCTATTCGAAGCCGTGTAAATAATCTGAGCAGAGGGAAATTCGCCGAGGAAAGAAAATCAATAAAATCGATAGCCGCTTCATAATTACAAGATATATCGATATGTTTTTCTTTTCTTTCGGTATTTCTTATAGTTTTGGATTCTTTATTAACTTCGGGGTTTTTTCTCATTACTTTTTCATGCAGACCTTTTTTGCTTTTGATTTTTATGTATTACAATATTTTTTCGTTCTTTTTCATTTCTTTGGTTCTGTTCCCTATTACTTCGACCTAATCATTTGTTTTTTTCTTTGGTTCTTTTTTTTTTCTTTGTTTCCTTATTTCTTTCGTCGTTTTGTTTCTCTTTCTATTTTTTTAATTATTTGTTACTTTGTTTTCTGTGTTTCTTTCTGTCAGTCTTTTAGTCTTTGGTTGTTCCTTTTCAGTATTTCTTGTTTGTTTGTTTGCTTCATTTTTCTCTTTCTTTCTTTGTTCTCTTTGTTTCGTCTCTCGTACTGCTTGACTTCCATGTCTTTCGTTGTGTCTTTCATTCTCGTGTCTTGTTTGTTTGTTCTCTTCTTTCTTTTGTTCCTTTCCCTTTGCCATTGTTTTACTCTTTCGTTGTGTTTTCCAGTCTTTCTTTCTTTCTTTCTGTTAGCCTTTCGTTGTTTCTTTCAGTTATTCTTTCGATGTTTCTTTCTTCCTTTCCTTTCGATCCTTCTTTTTGTCAGTATGTAATACATTCATTGCTACGTTGGATAGCGCAACACAATAAGCACACCCTCTAGGCAGAAACTGAGTCTAGCGCGTTGCCGAGGTTATTTATATTGCCTGAATAAAGCCGTGGGATGTACGCAAATGTGCATCAGAAGCAATACGCAAAATGCCGCCAGACACACATGTGCGTCGTGTGGCAGTTAACGTGTTAGGTTCTTTCCTTGTTTCTTTTAGTTTTTTAGCTTGACTTTTTACTTTATGTTTTTTTTTGGTCTTTCTTTCAGTCGTTGTTTGTCTGTTCTTTTCCGTCCTTTTCTTGTTGCCGTCGTTGTCACCATTTTCCTTTCTATTTATCCTATTTTTAAACACTCTTTTTCTCCGAGGTTCTTTATGTATTTATCTTTCTCCCCCTTTTCCTTCTTTTGTTCTTCCAATAGAAAGTTCATCAAAATGTTTCCTTTTCACTTTCCCGTTTCCTTTATATAATGCTTTCTGTTTTCTACTTTCTTTGGTTCTTATCTGATAGGATTCGTTATTTCTTCGGTATAGGATCACCGTAGCAACGATCACCAACCTGAGCGAATGCAACGTGACAAGGTATTCTTCCCTTTTCACTCAGTTGTATTTGCTGTGTCAGCGCTACCGGACACACCATTTGGCCTCGAACCCAGCAAATTCATAGGAGTACTCCACTAGACATCTTCTAAAATGTTTTTTTTTTATTTGTGGAAATTTGTGTTTTTTCTTTATGGAATCTTTTGTCGGACTCTTTTAATCTTGTGTATGCGCTACCAAACATACCATTTGGCCCAGAACCTTGCAAATTCGAAATAGTAGCAATAGTAGTAGAAAACATAAACACTTCCTATTTTCCAACAAGCAAAATCAGTTCAAAGAGTTGACATTAATTTTTTTAAGTATTTTAAACCAGGGCTTCTCAATGTCGGCGTCGGGACATGAAGATTATTGGGGTCGAAAACATATTTCACATTTTTTTAAAACAATGTTTTGTTTTTTTGGAAAAAATGCTTTTTTCGCGAAAAAGAATTGAGCGGGAAGACATTGTGGACTCTTGTTTAGTTGTGTCAGCGCTACCGGACATATGTGTGGTGTTGTTTTCTTCTTCCTTTTCCTTCATCTTCTTTCTTCTCTTCTAATTCATATGATGTTTTTCAATTCTTTGTTACCTTCTCATGTTTTCCTTCTCTCCATTCCTTATAAGATTCTATAATTCTTTTTTCTTAAACGTTCTTTCTTTTTTATTCACAATTATGTCATTTCTTCTTTTGCTTTTCTAGCTATTTGAAGTGTGAAATTAAGCACTTTCTCTATCAACTTTTAACTTATCTTTTTGCATCTAATTGTAGCTTTTAAACACAGGATTCTAAGTTGCATACGCTACTCTGAATACACGGTACTTACAGTATCGAAAGTATATTTGTTACCGAGTAACTATTTCCGAAGGAGGAGGGAAGGGAGAAAGATCCCAAATCCAAAGAACACAATTTAACTTTTGGAAGCGGTCAGACGAAAAGAAGCAAATAATCCCTTACCTTCTCTTTTGACGTCGGCGTGTATAACATTTGTTTGCGAAAATATTCCTTCTCTTCTCGCGACTTAGGCCTTACGTCTATTTACCTACCTTGGTGACAGGGATATGGTAACGCTAACTCTTGGCTCCGGGGGGGGGGAAGTGTGATGAACTCTTGTTCAAACACTAATGAACGATATTCTCGGTAGTTCGACTTCGGCTAACTTGGCGAAATGCGACGACTTCATCTCTGTATCCGTAGGGGTTTATATACAGATCATTTTGAATTACCCTCCAATCATTGGTTTCTGGACTCTACGATCTATAAGAAAGTTCAAAACACTCAGCCCAGTTGTTCCCTGACACTGGTCTGAAGGCCAGAGATGTTGCCGTCCCCTTTCGCCCGACCGCTGGTACGTAATGAAATTATCTTTTTCCACAGGAGTTAGTAGATACTTTATTTCTTTATTCTTACTTTATTTTCATTTCCTGTTTTCCTTGTTCTATTCATCGGATTATTTCATTTTTTTTTGTTTTCTTTCATTTCCATGTTCTTTTTAATTTATAGGATTATTTCATTTTTCTTTTTCCTTCGATTTTTAGCAAAATGTTCAGACAATTAGCTTTCCTGTTTTGTGGCTATATACGGTCTGATTTTCATTCAGTCTTTCGTTAGTGTATGGCGTTGGCAGAGGTATGCGCTCATTCAGTTTTTTTCTAGTTCTTCCCTTGTATTACTTTCATCCCTTTCTTCTCTACCTCTTTCTTCATTTTCCACTCGTCTTTTCTCTGTCCTATAAGCATCAATCAAAACAAGATGGCAACGCTTGAACCCATAGATTTGCAACTGGAAAATAAATTCAACGATAAACGTGGAGAACAGAGTTACAGACTGTTGTAAAATAAATCGATCATCATTTTTTCCAATAAATAAACAATTATATCTTTTATTTTAGTTTTGATAGCATAAATGGCGAAAGTCATTCTACAATTCTCCAATAAAATGTAATCCCTTATATTCAAAGCCATCAAAATTTATATTTACAACAAGATAAGACCCTTGCATATCATTACGACAAATTTTGCCCATCCTTTGAATGTCTATATTTGGGGAAACGGGATTGGTAGAAGAAATCCGGTAGTACAGCCACTCTCAAATGGGGGCTGGCAAATTTTAGGGTGTTCATAGACTGAAATTATAGTTAATGGATTTCTGTATATCTCTTCGTTTTCTATCCCTGCTTGACAGCGGCCCCTGGGATCTCGGAATAGCTCTTGGCGAAGAAAAGGGTTGAGAATGGCTGCTTCATTGTTAAAAGAGGTCCTGTAGAGTTACTCCCTATATTTTATTATCCGTAATTTCGTTTTCAGAGGGGAATACTGTGTGAAAGCAACAGTTGACAGATATGATATACGACAGCACTGAACAATTTCCAAAATGGACAAACGAATGACAGTTCCCAGTTTTCATTGTTGTTTTTTCTCATAAATTGTTATCTATCTATCTTTTGATAACGGTATGAAAAATGCCGTAATCAAAATGATAGCCGTTTTGAATATTTGCTAAAGCATTTTTGTTTAATCTTTAATATGCTATTGCTTTTTATTTTAGTGCCTTTCTATAGATGTTATAACATAAACAGATTATATTGTGATTGATTATATGTATATAATTTGGACAGTTTTTATACAAACAGAACAGTTTTGCGGCTCCTCATTGGCTAACTGGAGAGACTTAATAAAAAAACTCGACAGAAAAACCTTGTCAGTAAAATTTAATAATGCTTGTTTAAAAAAGAACTGCTGCCGAAATATACGCTATGTATATATGCATAGTACCTGTCATAAGTATTTGAACAAACAGCCATTTTATTTCTAATCGCTTGGTTTTGGGTGTTACAAACAGGAATATTACACAGGAAGAATAATTTTCTTTGCAAGCAATATAACAAGGGGTGTATTTAGTCATGTTTTGGGGTTCTGAATGCTAAATTACTCGAAAATGTTTTTTTTATTAGAATCAAATTGTTAAATGAGAAAAAAGCAAGAGTTTTGTTTCTATCCTCTTAAAATCTTGTTCAGAATTTTTCAAGGAGATTAAAAAAAGTGAACTCACATTGCTATATGAATAGTTGCCAAACTAGTAAGTTAATTCTGATCCCCAACTGCTCAAAATCCTTAATGACCCCTGCAATCTGCATAACAATAGATGTTGTGCTTGTTAAAATGACAATTTATATATAAAAATGTATTGCTCATAATTAGTGAACACGTGGCCCATAAGGAACTGTATTCCTATGTACCGAACGAAGTTCGATAAATGCGGTGAACACGTTGACTCTAATGAACCATCATCTTATTTACTAAACGAAGTTCGATAAATCCGAAAACCAATCACAGATAACGCGCGTGCCAGGTCTGATGGGATACGTTGGTGTGAAAGTGTGAATTATTTGATATAACTGTAGATAACATTGTTCTTTTGCGTGGAGAGGTAAGGTCGAAAATAGAGCAACGATTCACCGAACGACGTAAGGTAAGGGCTAATATAGAACGAGGGGCAACCGAACTGGCTTTGGAATTACCGAACGATGTTCGTTAAATGCGGCGAACTACCCAACTCACTTATTTACCCAACGAGGGGCAACCATTAGGTATAACGAACTTTAACGGCCACCCCTCCCCCAATTAGTTCGTTATAGTGAGAGTGAGTATATTACCTATTTTTTACTATAAATTAAATAAATATAAAACATCAATTATTTTATTAAAAGTATTATTTATTACTATAAATTATATAAATTAAAAGCTCACTTAATTTATTTAAAATATTACTTATTTTAATACAATAAATTAAATAACTTGAAATATTACTTATTTTATAAGTATTTAGAAAGAAAGGGGAGAAAGGGAATTAGGTAGTTACTGAAGTGGTAGGAAGAGAGAGGTGAAGAAAGGGAGGTTAGGTAGTTTAATAAGAGGGTAGGAAGAAAGGGGAGTTAGGTAGTTTAATAAGAGGGTAGCAAGAGAGGGAAGGAATTAGGTAGTTTAGTGAGGATTTAGGAAGAGGGTGAGAGAAGGAAAAACAGTAGTTTAATAAGAGGATAGGAACGAAGAGGGAGCAGTTAATTAGTTTACTTATGGGGTATGAAAATGTTTACATCTGAAACTAATCCATGTTTGTAAAACATTTAGATAAAATCATGGACCGGTAACGAACATTAGGAAGGGATGAATGAGAGAATAAGAAGATACAGGTATAGTGTGAGAGAAGAGCAGATGGATGCGAAAACAAAGATTATAATATTAGCTGTCAACACCTGTGAAATTTCCACGGGTCCAGCTAGTGTAATGAAAAAAAGTAGTGACAGAATTAAAAACGGAAAGATATAGTATATTCTTTCTAGTTAATATTAACTAGTTACATGAACTAAAGTTAGTAAACAACAGTCTTGGATCTTTGAAGTATATCCTTAGAAACAACGTTTTTTATATATACTACAAAAATACATTTTTATTATAAAAAAATCTATGTACACATCTGAGTAAATTAATCTGTAAAACTTAATGTTTTCTCAAATTAATTACATTGACCAGTTT
The DNA here is from genome assembly GCA_006491835.1 of Architeuthis dux. Taxonomy (NCBI): domain Eukaryota; kingdom Metazoa; phylum Mollusca; class Cephalopoda; order Oegopsida; family Architeuthidae; genus Architeuthis; species Architeuthis dux. The sequence continues at coordinate 796,860 of VCCN01006862.1, read as the reverse complement.
AAAGAGCACTGCTATACAGGCAATCGCATTGCATAGAGGGAGCAACACTGGATATAAAATAAGAGACATGACTTTGCACTTGTTTAGGAACCATCGGCTAGGATTTAAACGTTCAACATTTAATCGTGACTATTTAATCCAATGTTAAGAGACAGGATTGAATGATCGGATTAAGAAGTCTGTTCCAAAGACTGACTTATTACCAAGATAGGAGTGTTACTTTTAGGTAGACAAAGAGAAAGAACGATTGATTGATTTCAGGATATGAGACCAAGGCTTTGAAGAGTTTTGTTTTAAATATCATTAAATAAAATCTGATCTCCAATAACTATCAATTATTTGACTAATAGATTCAATATGTGACAATGATTAGTGTTTGATATCCACGTATGGTAATTCCTTTGAGAAAAATCAATTAACTCAATAGTACATGAAGATCGGTTTTAACTGATATATAAGAAAGATACCTCTTATAAACAATTTGCTGGCGTTTAATTGATACCACTTAATCTATTATCTTGCTAACCGTAATATTGGCAATTGGTATTTTGTATTTAAATGGAATATAACAGGGTTCTTTAAATTAAATACGTGGTTATTATGGAATTTACAATACTGAGGAGCAACACAAATATATGTGTTTCCTCAGACATTTCTGGCGATTTGTTTGAATTTTAATTGCGCATTGGCGTAGATGTTAACGAATCGGAATGGGAGAAACGAGTTCGAATTCCATGTCCGGTGTGCGTATGTTACTTTTTCGCTAGTATTTTAAGAAAATCATTGAACCAACTCAACTTACTAACAGCCTCAGCCCCTTTCGTCCCGTCTATAGTCTTGTCGGTAATTATTAATTTTATATGGATAGGTGGCAAAGATATTCCTCGCTCTTTTCCACAGACATTACTGTGATTGCATTTAGGATAGGCGCTATCCTGAATGCAATGGTCTTATCCATTGATAATGACATATGAGAGGGTAGGCGAATGATCACAATAACATGTATTCGAAATCAACGGTCATTATTGAAGTTCCTTCTTTTGGGAATTCTTTGGTCTTCTTTTCACCAGCCGGAACATATGTTGAATCTTGTATCCGTCCTAGAATTTAGCAATGGGTCTGTAATGAATAAGAGACGAGAGATTTGCTTGTGGAAAGCTTTATTCAACTTACATGTTCTTCCTCATACATGGAGTCTGAAGTACATTTGCTTATATAGTAGTAGAAGAGTTCTAATAAGGGGAAGTAACAATTTCCGTTTCCTTTGGTAACAAAGGGAGATCTTTCTGATTACTTTATTTCCACAGGGTCTATGTATGTCTCAACTTGGCTAATAATCTTTTAAGCGTACGTTTGTGCAATGATCTTACGCTGGTGTGTTTCTGCTGGGAAATATTGTTTTATACTATCTAACGATCCCTAATTACGTTAAAATGAGATTTGAAACGCACGCAATCAGACAATGGGCAAATGATTCTGCTCGTTGATCCTAGGAGCCTTAACTAAATCAACAAGAAATCATATTTCCATAGTAATACTTACTAATTAGAAAACATTATTGATTGATGAATTCAAACATCAAAACATTTTCACTGGTTCGGTTATTATTTGAAAGTGTAATGTCTTGAAATTGGTCTGCGACTTGCAGCTTGAGACATTTCCAGTTATGTATATTAGCGAGGGATTGTTCTAGAAAGTGTTAAGTAATTCGAAAAATTACCGTTGTTCTTTTTCTTTCGGAATGAATTTAAGAGGAGAAGATTGTTTAGGGAATATTATTCAGGCCGAATACTGGAGTAGTTTTCTTCGTATTATATTGCTTTTTGTCATAACATGCTATGTCGAATACCAAGAGATCGTTTTAGAAAGTATTGTGAAATCAGATTATATACGTAAAGTCGCGTCCCATATCTCAGGAGCTTAGATGGACGCCGGCTTCACCACTTCGATCTGGGAAGCGTAATGTATGGAGAGGACTCAAATCTATAGAGATCTCTTCTCTCCGATTCTTCATGCCACATCCTTTTGTTTACTATATAGTAGTACACGAAGCAATCGTCTAAAGTTATTTGTATTGTGAAATGAAGTCTGATTGGAAGCTACTTTATTTGGCCTTCGCGATGCTTAGTTTATTGGTTGGGAATTAGATATGGCGACTTAGAACAGTTGTATATATCAATGATAAGACGAAGACAAATCGGCAAAATCAATAATGAAAATACTTAATTTCAGAATTAAATACCTCTTTCGTTTCAATTAAATGTCTCTCGGGTTCAATTCTCTCGTCCAATTAAGATTGGTATTTGTCGTGGTCTGCTAGCTTATCAATTTTAAACATTTTGCTTTACTTTTATGGCGATCATATAAGAAGCAATCGAATTGATATTTACTAATGTTACGTTGTGGTGGGGGGAATGCTGTGTGGTTGTATTCGATAGATCTCTCGTTGATCTATTACTATTTGTAGATAGTCTTTCCAAACTGTTGCGGTGTGTTCATGATCATCTCTCGCCGAAGGATGTATATACATAATCCAAAAATCTAAAATGACCACAGATTCTTTTTCTTTCTTTTGATATTACAGTTATTGATAGACAAAAATGCTTGTATACTTTTTTCTTTCGAGCTTAGAGGAGAGAGAGAGAAAAATGACTCGTTTTTATCCAATTACTGCTAGAGTTTCTGGTGAAGCAGACATTTGCCGTGAGTGATACGTGCTAAGGGCTTGGGGAAATGGCATTGAACCTCTTATTTTTAGATTCAAGTGTCTAATTTGTCATTTATCTTCTTTGCTTCTCTACGCATGAGATTTCTCAGGGAATTCTTTTCTTTCCGTTCACTCTTTCTTATTCTCACATTATTGCCTGTCTCTTGTCTTCTCTTTTCTTTTCTTTCTCTTTTCCTTTCTTTTATTCTTGTCTGTTGTCAAACCTGTCCTTTTCTTTTGTCACCGTGCCATTCCTTTTCTTATACAGTCCTTTATTCTTTTTATTATTCGCTTGTTCTTTTCCTTCTTATCCAGCGACAATGTCGAATGATGACTTTTCGTGGAAGGCAGGATTTCTCTACTTGAATCTGATCAGTGACGCAACACAATCTTCCAACCAAGCTTGCCTTTTTTAGATATCAATACCGACTTATTAACAACTTCAAACATATTCTCTTGTTATTGAATCAGATATCGATTATTGGAACGAATTTGCGTAGGTGCTACTTTGATCTTTTATTGACATTAATGAATATACCCTGTAAAAAATTATTCCAGGCATTTCTTTGAAATAGCGATATTATTTACAATGTTCTACTTAATCATCAAATCAGTATTTTTTTCAAGCCTCTGGTAAACTTATTAAGGAACAAATAAGTCAATCAATGCTAATACTTATTGTTCCATATCTGGAATTGGTAGCAATGGAACAAAAATAAGTTTCTTCAGTTTTCAAGTCGGTCTGGCTGGCTGGCTATGTATGTACCACAAAGGCCGCACCAATGGAGCTAGAGAGCTGAAATCTTCAACATTTACTCATTATTATATCCAGGAAAAGGTCTTTTGACACCCAATCCCCTAAATAGATACACTTTGCAATCTAAGTTTATGCTAAAGTTTGTGCCCGCTGGGTTTTTGGAAATTCGTACTTTTTAGTAATCTAACAAACAGTGAGAGAAGTAACTTATTCAGTGATCACCCTTTTTTGCAATTGATCACCCCCAACACGGTATGCTGCCAACATATGTTGGTAACATGACGGTTTCTGTTGAGGGATATAGGGAGGATAGAGCAATTTTCTGTCCAATTCGCAACTTAATAATAATAGTGTGAGATCTGCGTTCGCACTCACACTAATAATCTATATTGTAATGATCTGATTTCTCAAAGGAGTTCACTCCAAGTATATTATGCAAATTAAAAAGTTGTTTCCCATATTTACTTTTTAAAATTTTATTTGCAAATAATTATAATATTATTTTTACAAATAGGAAGTGGATTGTCATCGAGCTTAATGGCCCAGAAGCTATTTCATCAAACGTATGTAAGTTTTCAAATATTTAAGATTTTATTTAAATTATACAGTATATTCTTTTTGTGTATTATTTTTAAAATTCCATATTCTATTACAAAATTGCATGGGTCATAATTTCCCGTTTAATTCTCTCAGTTCAATCTCTTCCTCTCTCTGTTCCCAGCAACTCTAAAAGCAACGTCAATGGTATTAGATGAAAGACGCTCCATAGAGAGAGACATGGACATAAAATAAGTAAGGTGCAAAGCTAGGTTTTCCATAATGTTACAATATGTTTGGTACTCCCTGTATTTAGCTACAAACAACATGATGGCATTTTCCCATAGCCACAGTATCGAATAATATAAAACTTAAACAGAATCGAACAGAGAAAAATGCCAACGCAGAAAACAAATAATCCTACTCACAATGTATAATGTCTTTCAAAAATACGATAATAAAACTTGTCTTGTTTTTTTAAATTACCTTATATAATATTGTGAATAAAGAAGCTCTATCTAAAATTGTAAATATGATTTATTTTTTTAAAACTGTTATTGAAAAACAATTATCCGGTGTTCTGTTACAATACTGAACAAATATAATTTGCTTGTATCAAGCATGGTCTATTCCTCCCTTGTTTGTATTTATTAACAGTATTAGTCCCGTAAATGCTATTCATTATAGATTCCTGGTATATTGTCGCTAAAGCAACCATTGTATAATAATTCAGAGTTTAAAATTACAGTCCGCATGTTGTTTCTGTTTCTCTGTCCGTAACAATAGACTCTTCCACTAAAAGGAAACCCTTTTGCTGATAAAAGATATAACCTACCAGACATTTTCTACAATGGACTATTCCACTGAAACGAGTTCAAAATGTGTTTCTAAATAAAAAATCATCTCACATTAATTAAAATATATCCGTTAATTTTGTCACGTGGTTAAATAGTTAATTAATCTAATACTACGACGAAAATGTATTTGTTTGCTTGCCACTATGTTTGTTTTAGAGACGGCCAAACGGCTGCCCTCTTGTGGCTGCATCTTTGTATATAACGATAACTTGACCCCAGGATTAACATAGGGTAGGGGGCGCTGACCTGCGAGATCCCTACTGGTCAATTTGAGGTGCATCCCCCATTATTTAAATTTATGAAATCTCTATTTCTGCCCTGGAACATGCACGGACTCGACCGGAGGAGTGAGCTCACCTTCCCCCCTTTTTAATTTCATGAAATCTGTATAACATATTCTTTGCTTTACTGTGTTGTTATATTCGAAGTTTTCCTCTAGGGCAACGCTCCGTACCCAAGCTAGCATGAAATGAATTCATGTATTAAGCACAAAATATCTTTTGAAAATGCGAAATAGATTATATTTGAATTTGTTGTTTCTCTGTGATAAATTAGTTCTTACTGTCGTCCGTTGCAATTGCATAAAACTATACCTGTTCAATAACTTGCTTGTTCTGCAATCTATATGAGGGGTTAGGTTTCTTTAATAATAGATTAGCGCTTGATTACGGAAAATTATTTTTCATAAAATAAATTCTATTCGTTCTTTTTTACCCTAAAATGCCTGATTATGAATGGGGATGTGGTACGAGATTCAATTGCATAATAATGCCCGATGCCTTGACGGGCTAATCACTATAACGCAGCTGAAGCACTTATGATACGCAATTTCAGAGAATACACAGTTCATATCTGGCCGTTCCTCAACTAATTCTCGATGTATAATGCTTTTTGAGGGTTTAGGCCGAGATGAACGTTTCAACAAGCAAAGATCTTTTATTTTAAATCACTAAGATTTTCTAGCGTCTACAAAGCGTAGAATTTCATAAAGAGAGGATATTTGCGTAACAGACCCGTCCAGAATTGGTCATGTCATCTGATGGAGCAGAAATTATTAAAATGATATAAAATTAGATTTAAAACGATAATATCTTATTTTCGCACCGAAAACTCCGCTTATTTCGTGTGAAACAAGCTGATATATTTGTTTAAAATATACTACCGTATTTGGCGTCATATAAGACCTACGGGCTGATAAGACCCCCTCCCCCCCATTTCAGCAGGGATATAAAGAAAGTAATGTTAGCGTATTTACGGGTAAGCATTAAATGTTATTGAAATATGTAGCTACGGTATAGTAGAAAAACAAATCCAGGGACAATCTTTTTCTTTTGTTTTTTTTTTTGTTATTATTATTATTATTATTATTATTGTTATTGTTATTGTTATTGTTATTGTTATTGTTATTGTTATTGTTATTGTTATTGTTATTATTCTTATTCTTATTCTTATTCTTCAGCAGCAGCAATTTACAAGAGAAAACAAAGCCTACAATATACATCAACTTCACGTGTAATGTGTTTTAGCTATTTGTTTTTGGTGTGGAGGGAGGGTCTTATATGCCATCATATACGGTATCTCCCCCTTTTCATAATCGGATATTTCATGTGAAAAAAGAATTATCGTCACTCCGTCCATAGAGTCACTCACAAATTACCAATTACGACATCGAAACTTATGGCTTACCATTACAGATTGACATTAGGGAAGAGACAATCATTATAATCATGGAACAAATAACGTTCTATCCCTGTTGAATAATAACTATAATGATGGGTTGGCATTGGTCCAAAAAGAAGTGTTATTGCCCTTTAAGGCTTTCATAGTCTGCTAACGTTCCACTGGTATCTATGAACCTAAATATTATGTACGTTGTCGATCGGGTCTTGTGGTTAGTGAAGTCAATTCTACGTACGGACGAATGGAGGAGGAGTTATCGATTTAAATATGTTCGTCGAGCCGATAGGTTTTCGAAAAGATTATAATCAGTCTATCATAAATGGCCAATATTGATTATCTGGTTGAGGCACTGAATGGCGGAGAGGAGCAGAACTGCAATCACCCATATGGATAGATACGCACATGTGTATGTGTGTGCGTGTCCACATGCGCTGGAATCGGAACAATGATATTGATAGATGTTCCACTGACTTTTACGCAAAAGTCTATTAGGGATGGCGATCATTCGATTAGATTTATATATTCATATACGTATCATTAACTATGAAGACATACCTGGTATAATTAAAGCAACATCTCTCTATGCATCGATCAAATTAACTCAGACTACATTCTTCTCACTATCTGTGACATTTACAGTGTGTAGGTGAATATAAATGCATGACTATATAAATATA
>VCCN01006862.1:660363-672098 GCA_006491835.1 Architeuthis dux | reverse complement strand
CGGGAGTTCTAACTATCAAGCTACTGAAACAGATAATTAATGTGATCTTTCTTTTATTATCGCATAAAACAATCAAACATCGTGCTATTTTCATTTACACAGGCTTCTGCAAAGAAGTCTCACCTCAACAATATAATCTTAATTGCTCAGAACTGACCAATTGCAGTTTGGGTGTTTTTGGCTGCGCTATTAAAACAATTAGAGATGCGAGTTGCATAACGGTTAAAACGGCGCGGGCATTGGAATCAGCGTGCCGAGTTCAAACTACGGCGAGGCTGTTTGAATTCACTTCGTACTAATGCCCTTACAAAAGGCATGAATCCATCACTTTCCCCAACCCCAGCTATGGGTAATAAAACCATGACAGACTACGCGCTCTAGCCTTGGAAGACAGCCAGTCAAGTAGAAAGACAACTCTGAATTCAAAAATGTAGAGATGGCAGGGGGTAACCACTGCATTATTCCTCCCAAGAACAATCATTGCAATACACAGCAACGGACAGACATGATCGCCCACGTCCTGAATTGACATGGCGCATATCGATTAAACAATTCCTCAGTTACAAAATGATTCCAAAGAAATCATTCCTTTTAAAACCTTCGAATAATTATTCTCTTTGTTTGCTGGGTTGATTTGTGTTCTTTTCAGCAATAAAGTGTTCACTTCAAAATTGACTGCATCATAGTCCTTTCGTGGGAATTGACGACAGAGAAGAGATTCCTTCTTATGAAACATTGTGGTGGACGCGAAGTAGCATTTGTTGTGAGTTAGGGTTCATGAAAAAGAAATAAAACTCAAGAAACTAGCAGCACCGGCTTCTCTATCCCTGGAATGCTAAAAATGTTTGATTGCATCGATAATATCACCAAGGCTTCACGCCAATTCTTTTGCTACTAATATTTATCTCATTTGTCGCAGGGGTGATTAGTTTATTGTTTCTATGCTCAGCTTAGTACGGCGCTAGGACACATGGAAGAAAACTAAAAGTAGAAAGAGTGTGTTGCGCTCGTCTTTAATGTGGAGAAAGCCTACCTGACTTGAAAATCAACATTCGAATTCTTGACTTTTAACTGTGACATAGGATACTTTATCATTTTGAGTATCTTTTCTGGTTATCATTGTTCGGGATAAAGTAACAGCAGGTCTGCTAATATCTCAGTGTTGTTCTCGGCGTTCCTGCAGCTTTTAGTAGAGGTGTAGTTTGTGTGTATACTTGTGTGTCTAAATCATGTATTTCGTTGAAGCAAAGTACTATTCTTAGTTTACTAAGATAACGCCCAGTGTTAGGGAAGCAAAACAAAGACAGATAAGATTTCAGAATTGTTTTTTTAAAAAATTTAATCACAAGGAACTGTGCTACCATTGCTAATCAGTTGTTCGTTTCGTTCCTCCGTTGCCAGCGTTTTATACTTTTGTTCATTGAATCTATTTTGTAACAGTTCATATCACAAAGAGAGCTCCTTTCTATTTTACTCGCAATATTCTCTTTTAAATGTATGATAGCTTCATGTCAGTGGACAATTTTTAATAAAACGTCGAGGACAAGTGTTTTTTTTTCTCCATTCTCATTTTTTTGCTATTGTGTGTGTTTTGTGGTATTCGCCCTGGGGAAAATGTATTATATATATATATGTGTGTGCGTGTGTGTGTGTGTGCGCGTGCGTGCGTGTGTGTGTATGTGTGTGTGTGTGAGTGTGTGTGTCTCCGTGTATGTATCTATTTTACTTTTAATTTCTCCATTGTTTGGGTCTGTTATCGATTTTTTGTGGTGATGGCTTTGCCCGGATTTTATTATTAGAAAAAATTGAAGTGAATTTGTATTGATTTTTGCCTTCATTTTGATTACGCCGACTACCATGATTTTGACGAAGAATGTGATTTATCCTTTTCATTGTATTCCCGAGGGAGAATTGCAGAGAATCGGCGAGGTCGTTTTTCATATTGAATTCTTTGTTGGCTTTTTAATGTTTTTTTTCTTCATTTCCCTTCGATTTCACGTGTTTTTTTTATTCTTCATTCTTTTGGTCTTTTCTGTTTTTCTTGTCTTTCTTCTTCTCGTACCTCTTCCTTTTCTTTTCCCTCTTATTTGTCACTAACTCCTCTTTTTACTTTTTCACCATTGTATCTATTGTCTTCTTTCTATGTTTACTCTTCTTTCGTCTTTTTCTTTCACTCTTTTTCTTGTTCTGTTTTTCCCTCTCTTTGTCATTCTTTCCCTTTTTTTCTAGTTCTTCTTTTCTCATTTCCTTTTCTTTTCTTTCCTTTCCTTTTTCTTCTACTCATTCTTCTACTCATTTTCTTATAACCTTTTTTATTTACTTTTTTACCATTTTTCTATTTTTCTCTTCTTCTTCCTCATCTTCTTCTTCTCCTTCTTCTCCTTCTTCTTCTTCTTTTTCTTGTACCTTTTCTTTTTTCCCTTTTTCTGGTTCATCTCTTTTTACCATCTTTTTCCTCCTCCCTTTTCTTATTTTTCTCTTTTTACCTTTTTTCTTTTCTTTCTCAGCTTTCCATTTTCTCCTTCATATTAATGCTTATCCTTTTTCTTCTCACTTCTCTCTCTCCCGCGTTCTCCTTTTCTTTATCCCTGCTATCATAACATTTAAAGTGTCTATCAATCCCCTCCTCATATACACTTGCATGTCTTCTTCTTCTCATTCTCCCTTATATATATTTCTCTTTCTTTCCGTTTTTTTTTCCTTTTTAGGTTCTCTACTTTATTCTTTTCCATTTGTCCGTACATAACCTGACATCTGTTTTGATTCTTCCATCGTCTACCTTTTCATGCGACAGCCAGTATTTAGCCAGCGTCATCTTTAAGCGATTTTCTTCCAAAAACAAACACATTGCAACGTATTAGGGTTAGAGTAGCAACTACGAGCAGTAAGAAGTGCATGTCATAAAAGGAAAGACATTTGAATACTAATGTCATAATGTGAAATAATTATTCACATGGTTCTTCGGACGATTGAACTCCTTCTTGTTGTTTATATTGTAAATACGACGTTTCAGCCGATCCATTCTCCTGCCTTCTTCAGGTGTAAAATCCTGTATGATGGGGTAAACGTCGTGCTTACAACATAAACAACAAGAAGGAGTTCAATCGTCCGAAAAACCATTTGAATATTAATAACCCTTCTCAAAACTATAAAAAATAAAGTTTTTTCAAGCGTTATTTTTTTCAATTGGAAATTGATATGCTGCTATTTACGGCTAATCTAATCTATTTAGATGCAGATGGCTTAACGGTTATCATAACGGGGAATGTAATGGAATCGGTGAACGGGGTTCGAACTCCGGTTGCGACAGTTTGCTTTCACTTCGCACCAAATCATTATGACACGACGTATTTCCCTCTTAGCTGTGGGTAAAAAGCAGGGAAGCTCTTAAGCCTTGGTTGACACCCAGTCTAGGAAAAGGACAGTTCTTAATTCGAACTGGGAAATTCCCAACCCTTACTGGACTTGGCTGGCTGCGCAGTTGAAACAAACGGTTGTTGCAATGGGCAGAAAGGTGGCATCACGGCGTAATACGCTGAACGCTCATGTCATTCTTTACATCCCGCTCTGTCTCCAGACGTCCTTACTGTGTGTTGCACTGGGCCTAGACAAACAAGGACGAGCGAGTGATGCTGGCGACGTGAGCAATCCCCCCTCTCTCTCTCTCTCTCTCTCTCTCTCTCTCTCTCTCCCTCTCTCGTTAATACTAGACAAGTGCAAGTCATGTCTTCAGACCCTGAAGTTCAACTGCAGCATTAAAATCGGAATACATAGTTATCTTCGAGTACGAAGGACAAGCCTCATCATAATCAATCTATTTTCCGTTATCATAAAAGTAGATTCATTACTCTGTGTTCAATTGGCAAATTACAAATATCTCCTGAAGTATTTCAACGGGCCCTGTTATATATGTAGAATCTTATAAAGAATTGACATTTCTTTCTTTTATCTGGATTGAAAGCAAGAAACGATTTTACATGACGGTTTTACATTTATTTCTTCATGTGTTACCGTTGCCATTTATTGATCTAATTTTAATCAATTACCATTTTTCTCTCTTTTTCTTTTTAGCCTGCTCGGTTTCCAATTAGGGAGACACGGAAGTCATTTCACTACATTGATCTCAAAAAAACAGGATGAGTATTCAGGACAAAAAACCTATCATATCAGGATCTATCTTCGCATAAACAATTATATCGGAATAGGACTCCTTCGCATTGATGATTGTGTCGACTTGACTATCAAATGACTTGAGGACTAAAGAAGACAGAGTAATGAATGATTGATTATGTCTGCCAAAAGAAAAGAAAAATGCTGAACTGGCAAGAGAACAAATGTGAGATAAGAAAACCCAAAAATGTTGAGCTAACATAAGAGGAAAAACATATCAGTGACATATCAGAAACAAAAAAGAAAAACGGAATTGCAAACGAGTTGACATAGGCATGAAGGCGAAGAAGACATTTGAAGAGAGAAACTTAATCCACATTTACAGTTACTCAGAACAATGCTAACTATATTAAATCCAATATAGACATGACACAATCCGGGGAAAGAGATGAGACCGTCAATAATAGCATAAGCAAAATCAGCAAATTGGCTCAGAAGGGGCATATAAATAGACATGGCTAGGTGAGAAAGAAGATCCACTGGTATTAAATTACTGGAATATCCCCATGCAAACCAATGTTACATCTAGAAATCCATGATCTTTTTCTAATAGATAATATAATAACATTCTGTGGAGATGTGGGATGCGAACACGTTGCCCAATTCAGTCTATAAAACAAAATATAGTCATCTTAAATAAGAACGTCTATAAGATAGGGACTGTTGCTCTTCAAGCAGATAACAGAGTAACATTGAAAGAAATCAACAATCTTGAAATATATCTTGGCAGAACATTGAAGAGATTGTGTAACACGAAGATGGCAGTTGTATCTATCATTATTATAACAATATCGAAGAACCTTGCAAGGAGATTCGAAGTATTGGAAGTCCGAGAAAGAATCAAAATCATCAAGAGGACAGAATTACTAACACAAGCTTGAATATGACTATAATATTGACGAGACTGAAAAGTCACTTGGTCTTCAGTAAAAACCGCCAGTTAGTGTTGGTGGGAAAACTCTGAGGGTTCCAGATCAGTCATGTTGTGAGATCTTTGCAGCTTTGCCCGAAGACGCTAATGCTGTCAAAAGTTTGAAATGAGAAACAAATTACCCAATCGTTAGTCCCCACAAGAAAAGAATGTTAAATAACCAGTGGGAAATGATATGTTAGGTTTATTTTGTTAGTTCGGCTAGGGTTAGGGGTTAGGGTTAGGGTTAGGGTTTTCGTTTCCGCAGTGGGGACTACCGAAAAAGTCGTTTGGGTCCAGAAAAAGAAAATGCCACTTTCTTTTTAGGCTTCCGTACATTAAACTTATGGACGTTAGCTTTTGTTGGTAACTAACGAAACAGGACCCTAACTTCATTATTGCTGTTATTAAATTGTGTATTGCAGCTTAAAATTCGGAATGTTTAACTTTCTCCTTCTAAATCATTCGTGCGTTCTTTTCTCAAACAACGTCCATGCATTCATCTTAAAATGCAAATTGCAACGGCTTCACAGACAATCACAAAGAAAACGTACAGCAAAGAGGAGAAAGGGCAAAAAGCAATATTTAAGAGTAGTATTTGCTCACGGTTATTAAATTTGCTGTTCGCTTCGTTTACTAGTATTGACATTCGCTTGTAAAACTGTAATCGAGTAATATCGTCAAAATTCCGACTTCTTTCAAATATGTTATAATTTTGTTTGTCTCTTTTTAAAAAGAATATCGTTGTAGTTTGTATCATTTATAATTACTAAACTCATCTAGGTTTGACACAAGGTGAAAATGTTGGTCACTTAGTAAGGATTGAACACTCTACAGTAGCTATGGCATCTTAAACGAGCTTCTAATTACCGCTCTATGACATGCGCTCATGAAAATATTTACTAAGCTTAGTCTACTATAGCTTTCCAACATAGACTAATTTACTAACCATGCATCTAGGGTTTAGTGCCCTAGAATTGGTATGTATTAAGGTAAGCTTAGTCTAGCACAAGGCAACAGTGAGAAACAGACTCGCTACAATAGGATTAGTACCAGACTAACTCGCCGACATCTCTTCGCTAGTTATATACCAAGTGTATCCTAGGATCAAACTCATTGCATTTACCAATTGGTTAACGAGACAAACTTTCTAACCATGGCAACATGGTAGGCACCCTAAGGTAGTAATACAGCTTAGCTTATTCTAGCACAAGGCCACAAGTGTGCGGCGTCTAGTAAGATTCGAACTCACAGCAGTGGTAATGTCATATGAGATTAGCTTGCTACCCAGTACTCTAAGAAGAGGTGATCTCTTATTATTATTTATACTACTGGTGCCCTGCATTTAAGATATACTTGCAAACCAATAATAATAATTTTGAATTCCATTCTAAGTGGGTGCCACGCTTATCATATGAAATACATACATCAGCTAGTAGTCTGCAGATCAACTTGCAGGTCGCTGTTTTTCTTTTGCAAACGCTTTCTATCTACTTCTATAATGAACAGTGTGAGTTTATGTTTGTCTGTCCGAAGGGATGAACTCTTCCATCTAAAAGTTACAATGTTGCTGATAATAATCTCTCCTAGGCACCATTTGAAAAAATGGACTCTTCTCTTGAAACTAATCAGCCACATAGAAATTCAAATATATCCGTGAATTTGGTCACTGGGATTGACTAGTATTTAATAAACTAGGCTTATTCTGTCATTAGATCGAAACAGTCGAACATTCAGTAAGAACCCAAATCACTCCACTAGAAATGGTCTGTGCTCACAATCAACTTTAGTTAAGCGCTTTCTAGATATGTAGTGATCATGATTTAGTCTGGTACATGGTCACGATACATTGTGAGATTGTAATCACTGTCAACGATATGAGTGACTAACCTACTCACCATCACTCTACAGCAGGCGCACACATTTAGTTTAATCTGGCAAGGGGACAAAATAGCGGGGAAACCAAATAGAATCGAATACATTACATTAGCATTTGGTCTGCGATATAAACTTGCTAATCATGACATTATGTCAGGCGTTCTATGAAGATATTTTCTTCATTTACAGTAATTTAACACATGGTACACTAACAATGGTCTGCCAATCAAAAGTCGATCTTATGATTTAAAAAAAATGATTTAGGAATACATACTAATTGCACATTCTCAGTAATTGAGAAAATTGTGTTATAACAGTATTTCACCATGTATAATCCGCTGCCGTAGATAATCCCCACCCCCGATTGAACTTTAATTCCGTATGCAAAATTCATTATCCTGTGTATACAAGTATGTATACGCATATGTATAACAATTATATTTCTGTTGATAATACGCACCTGGATTTTCTTAGCTCAAAATATTTGAACAAAAAAAGAAATCACGGATTATGCATGGTGAAATACGGTATTTTTATTCAACATTCAATCGGCGAAGTAATATTAGTTCCGAAAAAGCACGTTGAGAGAAAAACAGAGAGAGAATCACAGATTTTTAAAAACCTTTTAAAACAATTCTTATTAGATGAAACATTGTCAACCATTATTAGTAACTAGAATATTACCCGTCATATCGCGGTATTTTAATACTTAGAATATACTTATATATTTTGTACGATACGGATTCTTCTCTACTCTGATCATCCATATTTAGCTGTCCTATAACGGTTTGGAAATTGAAGTGGGCTTCCGTCACTTGAGGGCAAGGGAAAACTAACTTTACAATTGAAGTGACTTTACAGGTAACAGACACAGGCTATGAACAAAGGTACTTTTCGCTAATTTCTAGTAGAAAACCGATCTCCCTCTTTATGCCCAATGATTTTAAAACGAGTTTAAAATATGTTTTAAGTTTGCGATTATTCTTATTTTTAAGTACCAGTTATACCATTGTATTCGGACATATGTTTGGGCTATGTATGCAAAATATCAGAATTGTAGCTGGCCCTGACACTTAGATATGAACATGAATTGAATGTGACCGAATAAGCCTTACAGAGACACAGACCATGGTGTTTAAGGGTATATATATATATGAATAATTCATTAATCATTGGAGGGTTCAGTTTATTACTTGGTAACAATAGAAAACTGACCCCCCATCATATTGATCCTCATTTCAATTACAGAACCTCTTTTAAATAGGGTAAAATGTATTTGTATGTATTCCTTATTTATTATAGGTGTTAGAATTTAAATGTATGCAGATAACTTAACCCGACCACCCTGTATTGAGCGGAACTGTTAGTACATAACGAAGTGTTTGGCTGAAATGAATAATTGCGTTGTGAATAAGATCTTGTTGAAGAAACTTGGATTGGTTTAATTTTAAGAAGGCGAATATCATTTTCTTTTCATACCATTATTCATAGACATAATTTGGAGTTTTGTATACAAACTATGAAATGGTCGACAGAGTTGTTACTGGAAGCAATCAAACAACTGTTTTCAAAGAACAACAATGTCATATTTGTTATGATGATGATAATAATAATATCATCACCTGCCTACCAACAATATACAAGAGTTTCACCTCCATCATCATGGAGAGGATCTACAGCTTCCTCGATGAAAACAACCTGATCCCATCAGAACAGAAGAGGTGCAAGTAGGGAAGCTACGGGTGCAATGACTAATTACTGATCAACAAGGCGTTTCTGCAAGAGACCAAGTCGATGGAAAGGAACCTATCAACAGCATGGATCGACTATAGGAAGGCATTTGACAGCGTGACACACTCTTGGATAGCGAAAAGGCTCAAAACGATCAAATTCATCACGGAAAGCATGAACATCTGGAAGACCACCGTAAATCTCAACCATGCGGATGGATCACTAACATCGAGAGCGATCAACATCAGAAGTGGGATCTTGCAAGGGAACTCGCTATACCTGTGCTCTTCTGCCTTGCACTGGCACCACTCAACAACCTGTTAAACTGCAGCAATTATGGATACACAACACAAAACGGCAAGCTGAACCAGCCTACTCGCCATTGTCAAGACCTTCAACGATGACATCAGGATGGATTTCGGGATAGAAAGATGTGCCAAAGCCACTCTCAGGAGAGGAAAGCTGACGAAAACTGCGGTCATAGAACTTGACATCAACACCACGATCAAGTAACTAGACCAGGATGGCACATACACGTATCTAGGGGTGAACGAAGGCTATGACATACAGTACTCAACTATGAAGAAGAGGATCCAGAAAGAGTATTTCAGGATAGTGCATATGGTACCCAAAAGCGAGTTCAATGCAGGCAATAGACTCAATGTTATAAACACCCTAGCGATACCGGTAGTAACAAACAGCTTCAAGGTCATCATCTGGAAGCTCAATGACAAGAGACTGGACATCAAGACAAGGAAGATCCTTACCAAGGAGAAGATGCATCACCCAAAAGCAGATATTGACAGGCTCTACCTACCAAGAGCTTCGGGCGGGGGCGGTGGCTAGTCCAACTTGAACTCATGTTCAAGACCACCACTATCGGGTTAGATGCATACCTGTCAAAAACAGATTATCCACTCCCCCAAAGCACCGGACCCACTCCATTAGGAAAAAGACTACACTCTTCAATAAAGTGCTTGATGTACCTGAAATCCCACTAAAAAAAGGAGGCGACCACCATGTACGCCAAGCAGAAGGCAAAATAACATGGTTAACAACAAGTGCAGAAAATCTGGGAGGACAAGTAGATGCATAAGAAACACCCAAGAAGGGTGCAAGAGGCAGACGTAGATCATCAAAAGAAACACCAGTGGCCGAGCAGCACCCGACTGAAAGTAGAAATATACGGTCTAATAATCGCCGCACACGACAAAGCCTCACAGCCAGATTCTATCACTATCGAATAATCAAGGATGGGACAGACTCACAATGCAGGATCTGTGGACGGTACGCGGAAACGGTCGACTACACCGTCTCAGGCTTTTCAGAACTGGCAAAGGCCGAGTAGAACAAAGTCACAGCAAGGCAGCGGCATACCTGCACTGGAAGGTATGTAGGAAATACAGAATAAAAACACCAATCGAACACTATCACTGAAAACGACGAAGTCACCATCCTCTGGGACATTCCCGTCCAAACTGACAGGGAAATAAAAGTAAATAGACCTGACATCGTTATCAAGATAGATGCTAACAAACTTGCAAATGTAAAAAGGAACATTATCAAAGAAAGACCGTTGACTGGGGCAGAGCTCGTTGAGCTCGAACAAAGTGTTAAAACTGAAATGAATAATGATTCAGCGAATACTAGAATTAAAAGCTCTGTACAAATAAGAGTGCAAGGCGATATGCTGAATCGTGATGAAACTGAAATAATGATAAGCGATACATATGAACATAGACACTATCAGGAACAAGAGAACCAGTTAAGAAATGAAGAAAATGACACAGATAGGGAGGAAGTTGAAGGAATGAAAGCAAACATCATTAGGGAATCATCAAAAACACAACACACTAAAATGGAAGAAAGGGAATGTTTGGACAAAATCAGACATGATAAAAAAACGAAACACATTATTAGAATAGCAGATAAAGCGATCAACGAAATCGTAAAGAGTATTGACCTGAAGTTGACCAACCTAAATGAAATAATATACTCTGCTGCAGTAGTCATAACGTCACTGCAAAAGCCTAGGAAAACAAAAGCTAACCCAATAAATAAACACAAAGCACCACTGTGGCAAAGACAGATAAAGGAAGAGGTAGAAGCTCTACGAGCAGAACTCTCGATCTTAGACGAATTATCGAGGGGAATTAAAGTAAAAAGGAGAGTAAAAAGAATATCATTTTTCAACACCTTTAAGACTAACAAGAAATTGGGAAATCAACGAAGCCTGTAGAAAAAAATACCATCAAGTGAAGAAGTCAGGGAGTTCTGGAATAAAATAATTATGACAGGGACGCAGAATGGATTAAAAACACCGAACACAAATACAGCGAGATGGGGGAGCAGGAATGGGCCAACATAGACGTTGAGGAAGTACAACAAGCCGTCAGAAAATCACAGAAAATGGAAATCCCCAGGAATAGATAAGGTACCTAACTTCTGGCTAAATGCTCTCCCATCTATGCACAAACCATTAGCAGATATGTTCTCTAATGCCATCAATAACCCACAACAAAACCCAGAATGGCTAACACAAGGCATTGCGTATCTACTCCCCAAAACAGATGACACTGCCAACCCCCAAAGTTACCGACCAATCACATGTCTATCCACGACCTACAAGATACTAACATCGATCTTAACAGACATAACCTATCAATTCCTTGAAACTAATAACATACTCCCTGAAGAGCAAAAAGGATGCAGAAGAGGCACTTACGGATGCAAAGACCAGTTGTTGATCAACAAGATGATACTGGAGAACTGCCGTTCAAAGAATAAGAACCTAAGCACTGCATGGATAGTACCGCATGACTGGATTATATAGTTACTAGAAGTACTGAGAATCGCCCCCTCTCTTATTAACTTTCTAGAAGTTAGCATGAAGAAATGGAATACTACCCTAATCCTCAAACACCTTAATGGTGAAATTAGATGCGATAACCTGCAGATCAACAGTGGAATATTCCGAGGATACTCTCTCTCACCCCTATTGTTATGCATAGCATTAATGCCTCTCTCAAACGAGCTAAATAGCATA
>VCCN01006862.1:580427-591264 GCA_006491835.1 Architeuthis dux | reverse complement strand
AGTAATTAATAAGCCCTCGTCAAGAAAAAACAAATGTGTTTTTGTTTCTCTGAGCAAATATCGAAATCGTTGGTGCACTCATTAGTAGAAACGAAATGATTGGTTTTTCGTCAATCGTCTTGCTTCTACTCTAAGGTAGATGAAGTAGCTATGGGACAGTTGTTAGCTCAAACTCTCATTCTTTCAATCCTTTCCCTGTCAACAATTTTACCATGCAAGTGAACAGACCTTCTATCATTGTGTCTTGTGAAGTGACAAATCACAGTGTGACGTGGACTCGTGCTATTCACAGGAGGAGTATTACGATGTAAAGGTAAGCAGTCCCAGGTGGGATTCGAACTCGGTTCGCTTATTCTGATTTCGGAAAATCGATTGAAACTTGTTTTAACGCTTTATCGATGCCTTTCAATTTAACGTCTAAATTGAGACACATTATTAGTAAATTAAAGACAGCTTTCTAAATAAATGTTTCCCTTTCAATTGATTGTGTTTAGTTTGAACATAAAATGTAATATACAATATATTTTCCCAAATTCCAGCTATCAAACATAGAGTCTAACAGAGAAAGACCAGGAAAACTCATGACGTACAATATACGCATTATTTACCAGTGAAGTGTATTGATTAAAGAATTAGTGTTTTATATCGAAATATTATCTTAGTTTATAATATTATGGGTTTAATTAACATCCTATATATCGTACGATCTGGAAAATGTAACTGTCGATAAATTGTCAGTAAATCAATCTTTATTATTATTGGATGAAGTATTGTAATACTCTATTTTTATTAAATTTAACTAGTTTTTGCCTTCGTCTTAATTTTAGTTGCTTTTATACAACTTATCAATTAGGATGAAGGTAAAAACTAGTCAAATTTAATAAAGAATGTTAGTAGTTCTCTATTAGTACGGAAATCTTTATCCCCATTAACATTCATGACTTTGTAGGTTTGGGAAGAGTTTTGGCAATATTTAGTAGAAGCTTGTTGACACAAGTAAAGTCTTTCGATCAACAACTACGCGTTATGGCTTCTGTTGAAGGAGTTGTATCTCACCCACCCTGTAACCCAGTGCAGGTTCCTTGGGGATTCATGACCTCATCATATGAAATATTTTGAAGCAGAACTCAAGCAAACTTGTCACATTAAATCGTAAGTAGAATATTTAGTAGAAGCTTGTTGGCACAAGTAAAGTCTTTCGATCAACAACTACGCGTTATGGCTTCTCTTGAAGGAAGTTTATCTCACCTACCCTGTAACCCAGTGCAGGTTCCTTGGGGATTCATGATCTAATCATATGAAATATTTTGAAGCAGAAATCAAGCAAAATTATCACATTAAATCATAAATGAGAAGTTTATTAGCAATATGAACAAAAACGTTCATATTGCTACTAAACTTCCAAACTTCATTTTCATTTATCAAAACTCTATCGTTAGTAAACAATGTTTTCTCTTTTTATTAAAACAGCTATTTGATAATGTTGTTATACGTTTGCCTTGTGGCTTCTTTGTTTTTATATAAGTATACAAAGTTTATGAAAAACATTAATTTTATGAAAGGTAATCAAAGATTATTAATATTTTCTCAAGGAAACTGACTTCCGTTTATATGTTTCATAATAATTGTTGTTTGGAGGAGAGAGGGAACTGGAAAGAATAGACTTCCTTAGAATGCTCACAAAAATGAGAAAAACATTAGATTCAAATATTATTCCTTCTAAATTCTATCTGAAAACTATTACTTATTAATTATTGACATTGGAAACAATATCCATTCGCCGATATGTATATATAATACCATTGATAGGTATACAAATAACAGGTCTTATAAACCGGCTTACATTAAATATAAATACTATTTTATCTTTAGATTCGAGTCAAACTATTTATCAAAATTCTTAAATAAAAATAAATAAGTAAATGTACGAATACCAGATATACAAAAAGTGCGCGTCTAGAATATCTTAGATCGTTTTTTTCAAAAATATTTCTTAAGACTTGAAAAAGAATATGTTTAAAAGGTCATCTGCAATGAAAACATTGCACACGCATGTTGAAGATCCACAAATTAATTTTGATACTTTGTGAACATTTTTGCGGTTGTTAGATATTTAGGCAGCAGGTGTTGACAGTCGTAAACAGGATATTGACCAAACTCCAAACTGCAGGTGTCGCGGACCGGAACAGATACACCAGATGTTCAAAAGAAATAGACAGGATATTGACTAAACCCCGAGTTGCAGGTGGTGAGCTGGAGAACCAGCGTGGGCGTTCGAGCCCCATAAAAGCCACAGAGGCGCCCTCAGAAAGCAGAGAGAGAGAGAGAGAGAGAGAGAGAGAGAGATGGAGAGCACCTAGGCTTGGGACAAACACAAGACCAACTACCCTGTTAATAAAAGTCTGTCGGCTCTCATTATCTCTCTCTTCATTCTCCGCCACGGCACGGTGTATCTGATGCAATAAAAAATATATCATCATATTTTTATAAGCCGAGTCTCCAGTCTTCCTTTTACTCGAAGTCCAATATGGCTATACAACATCATCACTTTTAGCGTCTTATATTCTTATTATTCATCAACTTTCAAGTGAGGTAATGTTCATGCATCTGAGGGAGGTAATCTTCAAATTCTGCTGGAAATTACATTTACATAACTTATGTTGTAGGGTTAGGGGTTAGGGTCAGGATTATTCGTTCCAATGAGTTATTGATTTAAATTCGCTCCAATAAATTATTGTTCCGTTAATTTTAAAATTTGTTTGTTCCAATAAAATAAATTACCAATGGAGGGAATTGACATTAATGAATAATAAGAATATAATAAGAATATGAGAAGCTAAAACTAATTATTATCTATCATAATCATCATCAGCAGCAGCCTTTTAGCGTCCGTCGTAGGACATAGACCTACTTTTTCTTATTTATATTCTCTTTTAACCCATGATTAACACTGAGACGTACTAGTTTATTTTATTAAACGATGCATAATGTGACACAATACCACACGTATGAGCACCCAGTGAGGACCAACATCATTTCGGTTGTAAAAGTAATCGTGGCTTGCTTGTTAACATTGCTCTGTGGCGTGGCTCACAATTTACTTAGCTTAGTACGGCAAAAGGTCATAAGACTGTGGGCCCTAGCGTAATCGAAGTCACTGCAGTAATGGTGGTCTGTGAGATTTGCTTGATAACACTTGCTCTATAGAGTGACGAACGAATTATTCACTAAGCTTAACATCTTGCATTTCTATTATAATAAGATGAAGCATTCTCAACCATTGTTAATCTTTTACTAATATTTCTTACATCTTGTACAAAACAGCTTTCCTGTGGTAAATGGGATTTGAGCCCATGTGTCGACGAGAGCTTATTCGGTATTTCAGATCAGATGGTGTAATGGTTAGAAAGTCTGCCTCAATGGGTCGCGGGTTCTATTACCAGTGCGAGCGAAGAGTGTGGGAAACTTTTCATAGGACATAATTCCCCGTATATGTGAAATAGCAGGGTAGGTTGGGCTCTCTAGCCTAGGGAGAGCAACCAGTCATGGGTAAAAACAACTCTGATTCCAACCGGAGAATTGAGTCCCCTTAAGACGTTTTGATGCCAAATTCGACGTCCTTTCGACAGCTCCTGCATCCAGGATGATGCTAGAAATATCGCTCTCTGCGATTCGGCGAGGTCGAGAAGCGGATTCTGACGAGTGGGAATCCCAGCATCTACATACGCTTCGTCCAGGCGTGCTCCCCGGAGGGCATCTGAATAGCCTATGTTTTGTCTCTACAGACAATGCAGATGCCATTCAGAATGACTGTCTCAGTAGTTGCCATGAAAAGCAACTGAAATTAAGATTGAAGAATTACTAGTAAAAAAACCATTAATCTTTTACATATATTGCTTACATTTTAATTTCAGTTAGCTTAGTTTGCCACAAGTCCAAAAGTGTGGGGTTCCCAGTGCGGATCGAGCCCACATTATAATAGTAAGTATCGTGTGAGGCTAGCTCGTAAAGCGTTGCTCCGTGGCAAGGATTTCTATTCTTTAGTTAACGTTGCTTTACATTGAATTAATAATCAAATTATTTCCCTGGTTTGAATGTGTCTTGTTATGTCCTCTATTATTCCATTCCGCATCTGCATTTCTCTTTATTACATTGTGATTGTTATGGTCCTATATTAGAAATATTAATTATAGATAGGATACAAGAAAATAGAAACATACGCATTATGGTGCAGGGGAATTTATACACAAAGAACTGCACAAATGTATGAGAACATGGAATGACAAAGAAAGGGATACGAAAATAATCAATACTGTGAGATAGACATATTGATTCATTCTTTTTAAAAAAGCACAATTAGTGTTTCAAAAATATGTAATGTATTTTATGAATTAGAATTATTGTATATAATCAGTCAAACGACATTAGACAAAAGTAAAAAATACATTTATGAAAGTTAACGCTTTATTTACTAACAGTACTTTTACGTGCCACATTTTTCTTTGGTCGATTAATTTGAGACCTGCAAGTCCTGGCAGCCTGGTACCAATCTTTATTTGTCAATAAATATTGATTATATGTTTACCTAAATGTTTCTGTATCATTCAATGTTAGTTGTGTTTATATGTCCTTCAAATATAAATTTTAAATATAATTACACAAAATTTAAAAATTAAAAAAATCAGGACATAAAGGGTTTATTATTTTTGGAACCCAACAGTTACAATTTTCTCCATAACGAGTAGATTCCTATGTCAGACCGTTGAGTCGTTTAAGAAAATAACAAAATCACAATAGCACTGAAATCAATAAATAGCCGAGTATTTCTAAAGATGGCACTGATTTAAAGATGTGTTGGAACTCATAGCAAATTTACTTCAACTCAGCTTCCAGCTGTATCCTTCAGAGAATTCCGAAGCGAACAAGTTAGATAAAAAGAATAATTATACACGTTCTACTTATACAGTCGCATACCCCTACACACAAGTACAACCAAATAAATATTGAGCTTCCATGTCAAATATACATTAGTGCAGTCCATTGCACTTGACGCCATAGATTTTAGTCGCACTGTATTTTTGTCTGTGGAAAAAGATGTGCAAACATTTTTTTCATATTTTTTCACAGTGTAAATAATTGTTTCTGAAAGGTAAAAATCGATATTTGGCGAGAAAGTGTTATTGCTGGTATTTTTGGTCTCGCCTTATATGTTGTTCGTGGGTGGTAATTTTTTGACATAATTTTACCATCCTTCCTTCCAGTTTCTTTCTTCTCTCCCCCTCCTTCCTTTCTTTCTCCCACCCTCACTCCTTCTTTCTTACTTACTTATTTATTTCCATCCTTTTATCTTTCATGTATTCCTTCTTTCTTTTCACTGTTCTTGTCAAACACTAGGACAAAATGAGGAGTTGGCTTTGTTTTCCTAGCGTAACAAGAACAAGAACAATCCTCAATATGAACAATATGTAAAATCCCCATTCCTCTACCGTGATTCGAACTCACGACCCAGTGCTCGCTAGACGGGTGTTTTACCGATGGAGCTAAATTAACACGTACTAGGTATTTGCGAAGATTTATCATACAGATACGCACGGGCTTATTTCATTCTAATAAATAAATATAGAAAAATATTTATTTTTATAATTTTCATTTATCATATATACAATACAAAAGTTGCAGTAATCATCTTCAGTCAAAATAGAAGTTGGAGTGGAGTTTGGCCATGCTGCAGCCAGTCTTGTTTAACGTCTTTCTTCCTTTTTGCCTTCCAAATACTTTTTCTTCGTTTCTACATTTCCTTCTTTAATTATTTCTTTCGATTCGTTTTTCTTCTTGATTTCTGTCATCTTATTCATTTTCCTTTTCTTATTGTTCTTTCTTCTATTTTTTATTCGCTGTGTATTCTTTCTTTCTTCCCTTGCTTTCTTTCTTCCTCTACTCCTGTCTCACTTTCTTCTCTTTCTTTCTACATATATTAACTTTTGTTTTTGTTTTTGTTGGTCATCATTATATTAGAAACCGTCAACCAAAACTGTTAACATAGTGTTCTTCAGTTTTTTAAAATGGTTCCGCTGGCTATGTATGTACGGTATGTTTCACAAGATTAGAATACTATGAACAAATAGGATATCAGTCATCAGGTAATTCTGAAATTTCAATTGTATTAGTCTCACTAGATCTAAACTGATCTATTCCTAGTATCTTTGTTGGTGTAATCTAGCAACTGTGGTATCCATCGAAGGATTATTAAAAGCCAAGCATCTCAACATATTAGAATGTAATATTTGAACAACCAAAACATTATTTCAGTTAAATTTAACAAGTATTACCATCATCCTATAATAATAATACAGATTAACAAAATCATGTCATTGTATAATCAATTAATGAAGTTATTCACTGAATGAAATCTAGTTCTGCAATCAGGGGAATACTTCTGATCTAACGGCTGTCCAAGCGTAGAACACACACACGGTTATCGCTTAAAAAAGCTCGTTGTTACCAGAATTCAGTATCGAAGCATTTCCAATGAACATCATCTGGACGAGCAAGATGGAGCCAAAAGAGGTGCACCAGCAAGAGGGATGACGTCAGTCCAGGGAGAACCGTCAAGAAGAGCCCGTTTGACAATTTAGATGAGATCCATAACAAGTGGACAGAGACAGGAGTGGGTGAATCAAGAGATGAGATACATTGGCCAAAGGTAGGCAGCAGTACAACAGTCTGATATGGGCCAAGGCGAGGCAAAAGTGGAGTGCTGCTCTGTGATCCAAAGTGATGTTTTATGATGAGAGCAGGATTGCAGAGTTTGGAGGACGGCGGGAGAGGCACAAAACCCCAGCTGTCTGAAGTCTAGCTTCAAGTTCCCGCAGTCTGTGATGCCATGTTATCTGCAGGTGTTGGGCCAAGGGTCACAGTCAACGCAATGGCCTACCAGAAGACCATGAAGCACTTCATGATTCCGTCAATGAAAAAGCTTTTTGGTGATGCAGAATGTGCGTTCCAGCATCATTTGGCTCCTGCACATAACGCAAAATCAACCACAGCTTGGTTTACTAATCATCACATCAATGTGCTTCCTTTGCCTGGTAACTCACCGGACTTGAATCCCATTGAGAATTTATGGGGCATAGTTAAGAAGATGGCCAGCTTGCCTCCCAGCAATCGGACAGAGCTTCAGGCTGCTATAGAGTTCTCTGGCGTCCGTCACACATGAGCAATACGACATGCTGGTTTCTTCAATGCCACTACATATGTAGGTGGCCATTGACGCCAAAGGAGGTCCAACCAAGTACTGATGGACATTCTGAACACATCTTTCAATTCATGGCCAACATGCTCTATTGTAATGATGAAGACTGGTTGTTTAGATATTATATTCTAATATATTAAGATGCTTGGTTTTTAATAATCCCTCGATGGAAACCACAGCGGCTAGATTACACCAACAAATATACTAAGAATAGATCAGTTTAGATACAATGTAACTAATACAATTGAAATTTTGATGTTCAGAATTGCCTGAAGACAAATACCTTATTTCGTAATATTCTAAATCTGTGAAACATACTGTATGTGTCGCGCGCACAGGCCACACCAATGGTGTTATTGGAAATCTAAATATTTACTCCTTATTATGTCTAGAAAAAAAATTCAAAATCACCCCAAACCCCAAACGAAATAGTCTTTTTTGGTTTGTCTAATTTACAATGTAAGTCTATGATACATTCTTGTGTCCAGCTGCTTTTAAATTTTGACTTGATCACCCCGACAAGGCATGTTGCCAAAGGTCGTTAGTCATATGACGGCTCCTATTGAGTGAATAACCAGACCTGTTTCATTAGATTTTATTTCTTGCTTTTTTAACAAAGAATTGTTGCGTCTCCTATTTTTCAATATGTTCTTCATTCCAGATGTTTTCAATAATTCATTTATTTTCCTTATTCTTTCTTCAATACTGCCTCTCCATCTTATTTTGTTTCTAACTCATTTTATATTTCCTTTTTTTAGGCAGACTATTTCTTTCTTTCCTTGAATTCATTCTTCTTTAAATTCTCTTCTTCTTTTCTTTTCTTTGCTTTTTCTCTTTCTTTCCTGTTACCCTCCATTATTCGTACTTTCCTTCTTTTTTTCTGTGTCTTTCTATCTTCCTTTTTATCTTCCCCTATTCTTTTTTCTTCCTTCTTTCCATCCTTCATTCCTTTCTTTCTTTCTTTCTTTTCATCCTCCTTAATATTCTTCTTCCTTCCTTTGTTTCATCTTTCTCTCTCTTTTTTAACATTGTTCACCGTTTTTTTCTTCTCTTTGTAGCTTTTCTTTTTTTCATCTTTCATGCTCTTTTTTCAACATTTTTTCTTTCTCTTTTTAACTTTTCTTTTTTCATCTTTCATGCTCTTTTTTCAACGTTTTTTCATTCTCTTTTTAACTTTTCCTTTTTTTCATCTTTCTTGCTCTTTTTCCAACGTTTTTTCCTTCTCTTTTTAGCTTTTCTTTTTTTCATCTTTCTTGCTCTTTCTCCACCGTTTTTTCCTTCTCTTTTTAGCTTTTCTGTCTTCACTTTTTTTCTTCGGTTCTCCAATTTCTGTTTGACACTGTTCTCCATTCTTCGCTTTTCTTTTTACATTTTCTTCCTGTCTTCTTCATTAATATATTCATCTTTCTTTCTTTCGTATTTTCTTTCTTAAACTGCCTTTTCTATTTTTGCTTCATTCTTTCATTTCCTTTGATTCGTGTTTTATATTTTAGTTTCTTACACTTGGTTGTCTATTTTGTCTTACGTCATTGGATTTTTTCTGACTTTTTCACTGAAATTTCCTTTCATTTTAAATTCATCACTTTTTGCCTTCCTACATTTCCAGGTCGTTCTTATCTATTATCTTTTTTTCTTCTAATTTTTAAAAGGTTTGCCATTTTTACCTTTTGTTTTTCAGTAACAAATTTGCAAATCAAATTTTTACACTTACATTTTCGAGATATTGCAGCTCGATCTAACGCTTATCTCGTAGAAATTCCCAGCCCACTCCTGGGATTTTATGAACGAAAAGAAAACAAAGTGGCACTTTTACTTTTGAAATGAATATAGATGCCTACAA
Organism: Architeuthis dux; assembly: GCA_006491835.1. Taxonomy (NCBI): domain Eukaryota; kingdom Metazoa; phylum Mollusca; class Cephalopoda; order Oegopsida; family Architeuthidae; genus Architeuthis; species Architeuthis dux. The sequence goes on along the minus strand of VCCN01006862.1, from coordinate 582,172 downwards.
ACACATATATCTAGATTATTTCCTTTTACAATTTCGAGATAATAAAAAAGAGCTCATTTCTGTTATGGGGTGATTGAAGTTATCCAATGTCAAAAGTAATCTCTGTGGAATTGGAAATATTCAGAGTTTGCATTTTACGGAGATTCTTAGAACGATGATTAAATATTTTTTTTATATTTGCAACAGTCATTTACTCTATGCTTGTTTACCTGTATTTACCACAAAACATTCAGAAAAGAACATTTCTACAAAATTACCCAATCCTAACTCGATATTTTCTCTTTTTGTGTTGTTGCTTTGTTTCAATTGGTTCGACGATATGATAACCGTACACCGTAGATACAATTTGCGAGATTTTTACTATGGATAATTTAAATTGTTGTGAGATGAGGGCATTCAATACAAGTGGAAGTACATACGTAATAAGAGGTATCCTTGTTAGGAACCGTTTTTTAGAAGAATGAATACAAAGATCTATTCGTTACGGATGTACGTTTTATTCGAATTATATTTAATTGACTCCTGGGGTCGAGAAGCCTTTGTATGACAAGTTTAAGCTCAATTTCTTTTTAATGTGGTTTGCTTTCAATACAGTCTGGAGATACTATACGCATCCATTGTTTTCTTCTTTTTTAGAAAGTTAAACACGTATATGTCCTTACACAGGTTACGCAAAATTCCGTGAAATCTATAGACAGCAGGTGCGAACCGAAAGCGATACGGACATTTACCGCTGGCCTTTGGGCGCAGCACGATTTATGAGGTAGTTTGCAAACAGCAGGCAAGGAGACGGTGGAAACTAGATTTCAGGTTAAGTACTTCTTTCTTGATCATTCCTCAAACTAGTTGGTGGCACCTCCTATATATGCGTGACAGGGATTTGGGATTCTCCCCACTCAAGTCTCTAGCCACGGGGACATGAGATCTCTCTCCCCCTACTGAATTCGGCACTAAATGACCCACCAATGGTCGATGTGCCGTTAAACAAAACTATCAATCAATCGTATATATGTCTATATACATGGAGAAAGAGCGAAAGTCTAATAACTTTAGAGAGAGGGATTTACTAAGCTTAGATTAGCCATTAATGGAGAGAAACAAAGATCGAACACCTTACAACATTATAGACTGATTTAATCAACAGTTGATTAGCCTAGGGTTTTAATATCCTTTACTAAGTTCATAACTGATCCTATACAATATAAGATGAGCTATCCTGACTTGGACATAGTCTACTAGAGTGTACGCAAGTTTTGACAAGCGAGCTTTATATACTCAGGACACTTCCCAGCTTTTCATTACTAATTTGTGTATATTTTATATCACCTTCTTTGCTGGGATCAATCAATGTATTATTAATATTTGAAATCCGGCAGTTGCTGTTTACCTTTGCCAGCATTCACGGATTGCAAGCCAAAGTAACCGTCTTGATCGACCCCCAATTGTCTATTTGAAATTTCGTCTTAAAATCACGATGGTAAATGCAAGATATATAACTGATTTTCACGTGTTCGAGCAGTTAGGAGCATACACAGTTTTTACGCAAAGTATCCAGCCATTTTAAATATCTTGTGCACCGCTTGCGTTGCTTTGATGCAACTAATAGAGAGCACCTTACTGTCCACGCGTAGCCATTCCTCACGTCGAATGCAGGGATTTTGTCAAACCGTTGCATCACCCAGGTCTGTAAGCACCACACCTAAACCCCAGATGTGGCTCTCTACAATTTCTAGATTTTTCTCGAA
>VCCN01006862.1:529752-540736 GCA_006491835.1 Architeuthis dux | reverse complement strand
ATATATATATATATACTAAAGTTAGATAAAATGCAAATTCAACCGCTTATAAAGTTGTCTATATTTTTATTGGATTGAGTCAACGATTCCTAGCGCCATATTTTGCACACTGTTGGAGATCTCGTATTATTACTTTGACAGCGAGATCGATCCAAACTTGGTGTTTTATATGTGTGGTTTTGTGCCAAAATAAGGCAAGTTTAGTATTTATCAATTGGTCACATTTGTTTACGCTCTGTAGTAAGCTCAATAACAGACCGACTCTCTAGTTTCGATCTGGTTAGATGTACCGCAAATGTGAACATGTTCCAAAGTACTTCCAAATCTAAGAATCAAGCCTTGCAAACTATTGGTCGTGTTTTCGATTATCTCCGAATTCTTCAAATATGTTGACTTGAAACAGTTAAGTTAAGAGAAGTAATTAAACGATCTAACCTGCCTAAGAGTGACGGGTAGCACATCTTCCTTGGAAGCCTTGTATAGTATATGTGATATTCACCGTAAAACATACTGTTCTGTTAATCGTAATATTATTATTTTATTTTTTTATCTATTTTTATTAGAAGAAATATAGTCAGCCATTATTAATGTTTTTACTAGTATTTTTAATCTTAACTTTAGTTTTTCAAATAGTTCTTCGGAAGATTGAACTCCTTCTTGTTGTTTGTGTTGTAAACACGATGTTTCGGCCGATCTATTCTTCGGCCTTCTTCAGGTGTAAAATCCGAGTGTGATGGGTTAATATGTTTAGAGGGGTTAGCCCTTATAGCGCATGGCCCGGGTGTTTCTGTGTCTTTGTCTGGAGGCCGAAGAATGGATCGGCCGAAACGTCGTGTTTACAACACAAATAACAAGAAGGAGTTCAATCGTCCGAAGAACCATTTGAATATTAATGACCCTTCTCAAAACTATAGAAACATATCTTAACTTTAGTTATTCGGCATCTCAACATTAGTCTACGGTAGTCGGTAAACAGAACAGATGGGACTAGAGCCTTTTCTTAATGTCTTATCCGCTCTGTACTCACTGCCGTAGACTGACGCTATGATTAGTTGTAATCAAAAGCAACTAAATTTAAAATGTAAGAAATACTAATAAAGAAATAACGTTTAATACTATTGTTTTCCTGGACAAGATTAAACTAAATCAACCGTTTATCTACATATATTAATTGCATGATCAAACATGCATAAATACGTACGTGCAAATGTGTACACACCTAAATGGCTGATAATGAAAACTAACTGACTCATATATAAATGCCTACTTATATAACTATATGCGGTGCGGATAAACTAGATTACTGATTGATTGACAGGTAAGTTACTTCAATAACAACACTCGTGGAAATCGAATGCTGCCTGTCGGATCAGATTAAGTTGGAAAATCGCAGACAAACCCTGATAAACCATTGAACATATTTATCTTTTTTTAAATATATAGCATGACATACCTTGCACAATGTATTTATTTTCGGTGAGGTTGACCTTTCAAATAACGTAATTGTAGGTATTCAACAGTAACCCAATGAACTTTCGGTAAGGATCATTGGAGACTGGTAAGAAAAGAAAACTGGTGACCTTTCATGGTTTTGTTATGGATAACCTAAAGTCTACTTGGAACATTACCAAAATATTGCTGCCTATCCAAGTAAAAATGATTATTTATTTAGTAACGATAATATAGAACGCCTTTATGAACATCAATAACTTCATGGACAATAACCGAGGGAGACTGAAGTGGTGAGTAAGTGCTGGTAAACGAGTGAAAAAAGAAAGTGTTCTTTTATTTGTAAATAGTTTTATATGCAAATGTCAGTAAAGTAAACACGTATAACTGTACAATGTATTGATGAGTTGCAAAAACGCGTTTATATATGTATGTTGTTATTCTTTTTTGTACACTCAGGTAGAAATGCTTAAGTTCGATAGCAATGCTGTTTGATCACTTCCCTTGTAAAGCTTATATACATGTTAGGTACGTATACATTTGTGTGTGAATACGAGAATTGGAAAGTTTGGACCAATAACTGAGGTTCCTGATTTGTTTGGTGAAGGCAGCGAATCTTAGCCCCGCTGAGAGTAACTTGAGTGCTCCTTCGGTTACGAAAAGAGCAGGAAGAAGAAAGAAAGGTAGCTCTTGAAGAAGATTTCAGAGTTGGTGAAGATATGTAGCGAGGGATAATCTCGTACAGGGGTGGCGAACCTTCTTCAGAGTGTGTGCCCATATTGACAATAATCTTCCGAAAGATTCCCTCACGTGCCCATGGGGATATTTGAGCAACAGATTGTCATTTGCATTGTATTTGTATTTTACACATTATTAAATGGAGAAAGAGAACACAATGATTGAATGCATTCTCATAGAAGTATGTTTGGACAATCAATAACATCTGAATTGTTTGAATGGGACACCTTAAGGAATTACATGTTTTATTTATAACAAATAATTCACAAAAAGTAAAGATTAATGAATAAATAACAACGATAATAGTGCTTTTTATAGGAAAAAGGAGTATTGATAATTATATATGTTTATTGTTTTACTATAAACAAAAATATAACACAGAAATCGGAATAAATGAAATCATTTTTAGGAAGTAGTTTTAAACAATTATTAATGTCAGTGGTTTTAAAAGGCCAATTGAACAATAACAATTTATAGATAGTTGAATAGTTGACTCAATGGTGCTCGATAATTGCTTTTGAACGTCTGTTTTCCCATGTCTGTTTTCGCATGCATTTGAAGAGCAGTCATGTGTTTTTAATGTTTGAGAAATATTTAAGTGCCATTGTCGGCATCTCGTTGAAATACATTTAGTTTAATTCCAAAGGCTTTTTATCAAACACAGCATCAAGTTGTTTTGCCAGATCCATGTAAATTGGTGTTCAAACCATTTAAATACAAAGCGACATTTGTAAAAAGAAACATTAATCTAAAACTTCAGATAATCCTTGACAAAAATGTTTAATTCTTCAAAGACAGACGAATTTCAGCCAAACACTTAACAGATTAAAAGGGTTGACTACTTAGACGGTCACTTCCGAGCAGTTTCTTTGACGACATAGTGTCATTCAAAGGCAGTACCAGTGAACTCAGAGATCAAAGTAATACGCATATTGTTGCCTTGGCCAGATGGTCACGTGTTATTAATGTGCATTTTTGTTTCCTTTTCGATTTCTTTCCAATATTGAGTCCATGCATCCACTTCCGAGGAGACAGCTGATAAATTAAACGTTGTCGATTTTTTCTAAAAATGTTACCGGCGTGACAATACAACCTTTCCGCGTGACACTTTGGGCACGTGTGCCATAGGTTCGCCACCCCTGATCTAGTAGAAGACATGTGTTTGGGTGAGGCCAACTCTATCGTTTTGCTATCGGAGCATACTCCTTTTACTTTTGACAGTTTGTATGACTATCAGCTTTTACAATATAGTTCAAGGTAATGATTTCAAAGGTTATTCTTTGTCCATAATTGTATAGGAAGTGCTCACCCGTCTCCCCATAACAATCTAATTTTAAAAAAAAACACACACAATAGCGTGTTACCAGCCACTAAATTGAAAGCATAGGTTACAACAGGTTTTATGAAGATCTAAAGGTTAACCCAGGAAACGCTTAAGCGTATTAGGTAATTTTATATTATTACAATGAGACGTTTGAAGCGTTCTCATTGCATAATACCAGCTATGACGTCGGGAGGCGAAACCTGGAAACTTACAAAACCACTCGAAAACAAACTAAGAATAGCACAGCAGACAATGGAAAGAGCAATGTTAGGAATAACTATTAGCTTTAGAAAAATATCAACATGGATCCGAATGAGGACCAGGGTGAAGGATATCGTATAATTAATTAAGCAACAAAAATGGAGATGGACAGGGCACATAACAAGATGTAGGGACAACAGATGGAGCAAAAGTCTAACCGATTGGTGCCCGTGGGACAGTAAATACAGTAGGAAAAGACCCGACACAACATATGGAGGGACGAGATAAAACAAAGTTTGCCCGTAAGATATGAGCAATCACGCTTGTCATGGGAGGAGGTTGAAAAGGCCTTTGTCCAGCAGTGGACTGATGATGATGATGATGATGATGATGATGATGATGATGATGATGATGATGATGATGATGATGATGATGATGATGATGATGATGATGATGATGATGATGATGGCGGCGACGGCGACGTTTCTGCGGTTAGACAATTTGAGATCGGCAGCTCAACTAGTTAATTCTCGTGGAAAATTTCACAGATATATTTGAATATTTCTATAAGATGATATTTCTTTTTAGAAAATAAACTACTGAATTCTTGTAAGTGGAAGAGTCCATTCTTTTCAAATGAGGAGTAGGGGATATTCTATCAGCAACATCGTTACCTTTAAGTGTAAGAGCCGCTTGCTACTGACAGAGAAACAGAAATAATTACATTGTCCATTATATAAGTAGATATATGCTAGATTATAGGATGTATGGTTTGTAACAGTGTTTACAGGACTATCGCTCACTGCAACCCATCCAAGCCACATATGGAGCTTCTGTATATAGCCCCTTAGCCATCATACCAGCGTATTTGACTTAGTGTAATATTTGCAGTTATTTTCAATTAGATGTCCGTCTTATATACCAGCATATACTTGTCCAGGCTGTTTTGATCGTGACTTTCCCACTGGCACCAGTAATCGATGTTGGGGTCAAAAGTGAAAGCCAGAAGTTCTAATGATGATTTCTAAGATAACAGTCCGTCTCTATCTGGATAGTTCGTGCAAGACAACCTTCCTTCCTTTATAAACAGCTGCGCCAGAATAAGCTAATTCTAGTAAATATTGAGCTAAAATATATCTGGAAAATTGCTAGACTTGGATATCGAACAAATGTGCCTATTTTGGGGAATCGAAGAATGCAATTGTTAGAAAGTTAACTTTCTAACAATTTTCGTTGATAAGATTTTCGACACTATAGTAAAAGTACTTTATGTCACAGAACTACATTCCACCGGTGACAAGCAGGAAATGATTTCCCAAGACATAAAACAGCAACGAATTTCAAAGCAGGTTTTTGTTTTTGTATTTTCCTTGAAATTATAACGTCATATTTTATTGCTTGGGGGATGCAAAGATACCCTACGATAGAGCAACACACACACACACACATGCACACACACACACACACACACACACACATACAATGTACGCTCAAAAACACACACACAGACATTCGGAAATACATACATACACATCAACACAAACGCACACACATACGAACACTCACAAACATGCACGCGCCTCCGAACACAGTTAAAATCACACACATAAACACACAAGCACACATACACATATGTGCATGTACACAAAATACACATACATACACAATCGCTCAAACAGACACATATACACGTGCAAAACCAAACACACAGACACACACAGAAACAGAAAGACGCACGTGAACACACACACACACACACACACATACACACAAAGATACACTCACATTCGCGAAAAACATACACACTTACAAAAATACGAAGACACGCACTTAAAAACACACAAAACACAAACACACACATACACTCAAACGTATACACTTAGAAAAACAGAAACACACAATTACACTTTCAAACGTACACATGAAAGCACACCACTCGCACATGCATTCGCACACATATACATTTGGCCATGTGACATTCTCGAACATTTTGAACATTTTATTTTAGCGTGAAAAAGTATACAATTTGTATAAAAAGTATACAATTTGTATAAAAAGTATACAATTTGTATAAAAAGTATACAATTTGTCCATACAGGCACACATCATAACAGACATATTTACACAATGTCTAGGGCCTTAAACCTTTTCGGGTGGTATAATAAATATAATTCTTTTAAAAATCATTTGCATTTGTTGATAGCACTACATATTCCGGAAATCTATTACAAAGTTCCACCACCCTATTGCTAAAGAATAATTGTCTAATATAAGATGGGATAACTTAAATAAAAATATAGGAAAAACCGAAATGGATGACCAAAATGATTTAATTCATAATCATTCCATCTTTCTATGTTAACCTATCTATGAATAGAAAATAACCAGAAAAGAAAAAAAGGCTGCTCTGCAAAATAGCATGTAAAAACAGCAAAATAGCAAAGCAGCAAGGATGTACAAAAAAATAAAAACAGAAAAAAATAGCAAATCAGCAAGGAAGTACACAACATGTAAAATCAGCAAAATAGCAAAGCAGCCAGGAAGTACAAAACAATAAAAACAGAAAAAATAGCAAATCAGCAAGGAAGTATAGAAAATGTAAAAACAGCAAAATAGCAAAACAGCAGGGAAGTACAGAAAATGAAAACACAGCAAAATAGCAAAACAGCAAGGAAGTACAAAAAAGGAAAGGAGGGAAAGAAGGAAAGAAAACAAGAAAGAAGTAAAGGAAGAAAGAAACAAACAAACAAAGGAGGAGAGAAATAAATACAGAAAGAAAAAAATTATGAATGAAAAGAGAAAGGCAGAAAATGAAAAAGAATAAAGAGAAAAGGAAAAGAAAGATGAAAGAAATAAAGAAAAAGATAAAAGAAAGATAAACGAGAGAAGGGAAAACATAAAAGAAGAAAGAACGATGAAGAAAGAAAAGAAAGAAAAAAGAAAGAGAGAAAGATTAAAGAAAAGGAAATAATTAATGATAAAAGAAAAAGAAACGGTAAAGGAAAAAAAATAAATATAAGAAAAATAAAAGAGCAGAAATAAGAAAAGAGAAGGATAAAAGAGAGAAAGGAAAAGAAAGAAAAGAGAAAGAAAAAGGTAAAAAATAGGAAAAAGAAAAAGAAAAAAATGTAAGATAAAAGAAAGATTGAAGAAACAGGAAAAGAAAAAAAGGAAGAGAAAGAAAAGAAGAAAACGAGAGGAAGACACAGGAACAGTTCGTCGAAGGAAAAAAAGAAAGAACTAATGTGATCTTCAAACTTTATCAGCATTGGATGAAGTATTGTAACACACCACTCTTTAGGAGATTTGACTCGTTTTTACCTTCATCCTAATTTTAGTTGTTTTTATACAACTTATTACTTCCGGCCACCGAATAAGAGCGCAGTCGGAAATAAAGTAAGCCATCGGTGAGAATCGAACTCACACTCTCATTGCCAGATGGAGACGAGTTTACGCCTAGATGCTTTTACCAATCGACCACGATTACTTTATGGATTAATGTGATCTTATTCTGATACAAAGCGAATATTGTGGGGTTACACAATGAATACCAAATTGACTTCAGTAATAATTGGCCCGGCACAAATCTATAGAACCCTGTGAACATCACACTTTAGTGGAAAAGGAAAAGAATGAGAAAAGCTTGTTACATTTCAAACATGTTTATTATCACGAGGATAAATATTTATGCATTTCGTCTTCAGAAGAAAGTTGAACATGGTAGAGTATCCTCGTGATGTTTGTGATGTAACAAGCTTTTCTCATTCTTTTCCTTTTCCACAGTGTCTAATTACATCTACTATTAATGGTCTACAACATTAGTTTCTGGATCACTTTTCCGAATAGTAAAATTAGCTTAACACGTTCACTCTATATGATATGTGAACACAATTATATTTCTGTTAGAGTTACCATTAGAAATTGCCATATAAGACTGCTTATACTTTAATTTGGTAAATAATATTAGATTTATTAAACTATAAAGAACGAACCATTGTGCGTCCCTTGCATTGGATTGCCTCCCCATAGTGCCATGTGACACATTTGAGCGTCATGGTCGCTATTTTAATTTAATTTGTATTTAAAAAAGAAAAAACAACACTACGATAACCGTAGTTATTTATATTGCCCGAAATAAAAACCTTCGAGTGTGCGTCGAGGTCAATACGAAACGTGCCACAGGACGCACATGAAAGAAAAGTCATAGAGTTGTAACGTTATGGTGTACTAGCTTGCTAGACACGTCTCCATGACGAGGCACCAGGCTGGCTCTGGCAATTCATAACTGACGAGAGTTCAATGTTAAGGGCGATCTAAACGGGAATTCTCGGAGTCTTTCGATCAAGATATCTGGGAATTCATCACCACCGGTGTTCGTTAAAATATCCCATTTGTTTCCAGTTGCAATTATTTTTATTTTTTGTTTTTTAAATTTCAACTACTGGATCAATTTTTTAAAGAAAAAAAACAGCTGCAAGAGATGTAAAAAAAACAAAAAAAACGAGAGAGACAGAGATCTCCAAAAATGATTGCCTGTCGATAATTACCTCCTCTGCCCTTTCCTCGCGAGGTAATTGTTTCTGCTTAGCTCACGCGTTGCTCCAGGCAAAATCAATCATTCAGGTTAGAGACTACCTTACCAAACTCTTCAGAAACGCTTAATGATTAATTAGTCACGTTGGTTTTCATCTACAAAAGGCTCCTTCTACGAAGATGAGTACTCCAGTGTTGTTCTGATTATTTCTTCTAATTAGGATTTGCCCTACTACGTACAACTGTTAGCTCTCAGGTTGAGTACATGGGCAGAGACACCAAGTACAGATGTCCAATGATAAAGGATTTATTTTAGAGTTTCAAGCGCCTCTTCAGTGGCTAATTGGTAACGTGCTCGTCTAGCAGACCATTACTGTTATATTGATATTGATATTGATATGTACTGTGTGGCCACTGGCTAAATTTAGCCGAGTATACTTTTTTTGCCACCTCGACGTGGAACAGAGACCAGGAACACTACACTCCTAGGATATGACTACTGAAATTGGATCCTCATTGGGCGCCCTAGGTTTGGGACCTTGTTCCGTATTAGGCTAAGTTTATCAATACTTATAATTCCATATAATATACGTGCTGCTTCATCAGAGTCAGGTATAGTGCTGGGCCCGAATCATCATTGACACTAACCTACTGCACCCAAATAGTACCTTACTATATCACCAATATATCATCATCAGCAGCAGCAGCAGCATCAACAGCAGCAGCAGCAGTAGCAGCAGCCGTTATGAGTCCACTGCTAAGACAAAGGCATTTCCCATCTCCTTCCATGACGACCTATCTTGTCCCGAAAGAAGTCCCAAGGGTAATATTTTGAAGTGGACTAAGTCGTGTATATATATACACACATAGCTCTTCGGAGTATTTCGAATTGAGCACTTTCGTAAATAGATAAAAACATATAAGTTCATATGTGTTTAAATATTACCTACTTCCACCGAGGTGACCTGGAGCATTGGTAAGATATCAGACTGCTGGCCCAGAGGTCCGGTTTCAATCCTGGCTCGAGGCACCAAGGTACTTATAGTCAGTACCCACACTGATGAGTCGTAAGACGACGAAACATCGCTGGATGTGGATTTGACAATATATATTATATATATATATATATATCATCATCATCAGACGTTATAAGTCCACTGCTGGACAAATGCCTTTCCCATCTCCTTCCATGACGACATATCTTGTGCTAACCTCTGCCACGTTTTACCGGCAAACCTTTCTATCTCGACCCTCCTGGTATTTTCCTACTGCGTTCACTGTCCCATGGGCACCAATTGGTTAGTCTTTCCCCCCATCTATTGTCATCTCTTCTTGCTAGGAGACTAGCACATCTCCATTTTTGCTGCTTAATTATTTATAATATCTTTAACTCTAGTCTTCTCTCTGATCCATGTTGATCTTTTTCTGTCGCTTGGAGTTATCCATGGCTTTCTGTGCTATTCTGAGTTGGTTTTCAGCTCGTTTAGTTTCCATGTTTCGCATCCATATGTCATGGCTGGTATTATGCATTATATACTTTACGCTTTAGGCAGAATGTCCCTATTCATACCAAATGCTTTCCCACCTATCGTTTCATTTTGCAGTCATGGTCTTTCTCTAGCTGTATTACCTGTCCCAGGTAGATGTATTCATCGGGCTCTTCTAGAATCTCTCTTTATTGTTGAACATTACCTTTGTCTTTGTACTATTCATCTTTAAGCCTACTTTTTTACTTTCCCTATTTAGATCATTCTGTGGATGCTTACATGGAAATGTCATCGGCGAATGTGGCTTAATTATTTCCCATCTATGTTTATTCCCATTCCCTCCCAGTCAGTTTTCCGAAAGATGCTGTCAAGGCTCGCTGTAAATAGGTTAGGTGATATTGTATCTCCTTGTCTTACTCCTTTGGCTATCTTTATCTTGTCTGTATCTTTATGTAGTCTAATTATTGCGGTGCCATTTTCGTATATGTTTTGGATGATTTGTATATAATTTTCGTTAACACCTTGTTCTCGCATTGAGTTGAAGACTCCAGTGTGTTCTACCGAATGAAATGCTTTCTCATAATCTACGAAGGCCAGTGGTTTGTTGTATTCTAAGGAGTATCGATTAGTTGATGTATGACATGTATGTGATCTATTGTTGAGTAGCCGCTTCTGGAGCCTGCCCGCTTGCGTGGTTGGTTTTCATCTAGAGTGCCTGTTAATCTGTTTGTGATTATTTTTGTGAAATAGTTTATATATGTTAGGTAATAGTGTAATAGGGCGGTAGTTGCCAATGTCGTGCATATCTCCTTTCTTGTGGAGTAGGATTATTATTCCTAGACAGGTTTTATGAACGTTTCTCTCTCTTATGCATGAGTGACTAGCAGTGCTAGTCCGTTGTGCAAAATTCCTCCTACATCTTCTAGAAGGTCTGTCGTTATGCCATCCTGGCCGGGGGATTTACTGAGTTTCATATTTCTTAGTACAAATACTACTTATTCTACTATTATGTCTGGGATATCGCTAGTATCTATGGGTTTATTAGTGTGTGGTATTTTTATTTTTGAAGCGTACACATTTTCATAGTATTCTTCAGGTACTTTTATCGATCTGTCCCTATTTTTGATAGTTTTGCCATTGTTATCCTTTAGTACAAGCATCTTTGGTTGCCGGTATGATCTGCGGATCGAGCGGGTTTTAAACTTATCCCCTCCTTTCTGATAGCCTCTACTATCCTCTTTGTCTTTCCCTT
>VCCN01006862.1:497174-509559 GCA_006491835.1 Architeuthis dux | reverse complement strand
AAATGTATTCAACATTAAAATACACACTCATTCAAGTGATACAAATGTCTGAAACGTAATAAGAAAAATGACAAGCCTATCAGTGTTATGATATACTGCCACGGGAGTGGAAGTGACCCGGGGACCTTAGGAAATATACATATGCGTGAGTGTCCAAAACAGGATGTTGTACACACACCTGATAAAAGAAGACAGGTCGCCAGCTCAGGGACGGAAGCTCGGAGACGGAGAAGTTCAGAAGACTCAGAACAGAGAGGCAGACCGCCTAGGCTGGGCCGGAAGGCACGAGACCGGTGTCCCTGTTGGGGACAGACCGTCGGTTCTCCTTATATCTCTTCCACTCTTCATTCTCTGGCCGACAAAATGTAACTTAAGAAATACAAATATGTTTACATATTTTTACAAACAACATTCGAGTTTCCTTTTTCACGATGTTCCTCCCGCAAATGAGCAACCCAACGACATCACATGTCGACAGAACATGTCGGCAGGTTATACAGCATCAGTACAGAGAAGCATTACTTGGCACAAGTTATTCTTTAAATTAATTCTAGTTGTACTATTCTTTACATAAGATGGTAAACTATTCCAATATTTCAAAAATCTCTGGGAGAAGAAATTGTTGATTCGTGCACTAATTATTCGCACTAAAATACTCATTACCCTCTGCCAATAAATCTGAAATGAGAACATGTATTCGCTCTTGTCTCTCTGCCAGTATGTCCGTCTATTTGTCTGTCCACACAATATCTTCAAAAGTTCTCAATGAATTTCATTGTGTGAAAAGGTGTACCATGGGCTAAGGAACAATTGATTGAATTTTCGGGCGGTTCCAGGAATTTTCACAGTTGTCTTTCTTGCATCGTAACTATATATCGTCGCATTGGATGAAAACGTATATTTTTACATATTTACAAATGTTACATCAGATTCTTACTTCAAAATTGCCTTATGTCCAAATACACTCATGAAAAGGCTATCATATCTGGAGATATTGACTTTCACCTAAGGTAAATCAAATACAGAAACCTGTGTAAAAAAGTCATTAATTCCAGGTGCATTGATTCAAGAAAGCCTTATGTCTACAAACCCACGTGGTATAAATATTAGCAGAACTGTTGAAAGAGTGCAAAATTACAACAAAAAAAACATTGTTACAGTCACCTTTTCTATTTTTTCTGCCATCAAAATATAACTGTGTAAAATATGTAATTGCTCATATCTCAAAACCATAAAAATGGACGTAAGGCCTTTCTGATCCAATGCGACGATATACTGATTTTCATCCAGTTTTTAGTGTCAATGGCGCTGACAGAGGTACGCCCTCTCTGGGTCTTTTTTAGCTATACTTGTTTGTATCACAACGTTTCAGTTGATACTGTCTCCGTCTTTCGTAGGTTTGCAGTTCTAAGATGAAGTATTCTAAGTATGTGTGAGACTCGTATCCTTATTTTATTTGTTTTGCCATTAGCCTTTAGTTGATGCTCTCTTCGGCTGTATTGGGTTTTATCTAACGCTTCGAAATAAAATGGTGTTATTATCCACGAATTATTTTGGCCAAGTTGCTTTTATTACTACTTATGTTCGAAATCATGTGCTTCACTTTAGTTAAGATGTCTTCAACATTTCATTGTTACGTTCGCTCTTCTCTAATTCTTACTAGAATGATAATGAATATTCGATGCTCGGAGCTTCCACTCTGAAAGTGTAATTCACGTGAAGGACTCGCACAAGCTCAGATTCTTTACATTCTTAATTGTCAAACTTAAAAGTACATCATTTGCAATTCAGATCCAAATCTGAATTCGGAACTGAAATTCTACTCTGCAGAATTTGCGTCAGGGTGTGTACCGTGGGGAGCCTGAAACCTACTGACTTATAAATTATCGTTTGTCGTCTTCCAACGTTAAATCCCAGTGGGATTGTTATTGATATGACTAATTCCATCAGTATCTAATAGGTTCAGCTTAATATGACAGAGGGATAACATAGTGAGTTACCCAGTGAGGATCACACTCACTAATGTAATAATAGTTTGCTAACCGATGTCTATCGTCGAGGCGACATGTCTACGTTTATTATATAGTCTACACTATGGTCAAGATAGTTGCGCGTTTTTCCCCAGACTTTACTTGTCTTTGTCCGACCTGAGATAGTAGCCATATTTTCGAATGCTGATTTTGTAGATTTGCAAGACCTTCTCACTAGGAAAATCGGTGTAAAAATCTTCTTGGCCCCATTTCTATCGTTCGGCCTTGTGCCAGACTAAGCTGATCATTATTATTATTATTATTATTATTTGTTTTTACTAGTATTTCTTTCATCTTAATTTTAGTTGCTTTTCGTCATTCTACGGCCGTGAGTGGGCAGCGAGGATAGGAAATAAAGGATACACTCTCCACAGGACTCGAACGCACATCCCTTTTTCCTTGGGTAGTCTGACTATCCATACCAGCTCCTCTTACCATTTGAGATAAGAAAACCCTGCGGAAGATAAAAAAAACTCACCTTTAAACATGCCCTCCTTTATCTCTCGGCGCCATATTTGTTATTGTTTTTACATTACTAGGATTATTAGCAGGAATATTATCTTGATTTTTATTTACCCTTATTTATGTTAAGCTAAGCCTACATTCAAATACATATACACAACACACGCACAAGTACCAACATCTACCCACGCCTATCCCCACACACATACATACACACACACATACATACACACACACGCACATAAAATATATATACACAACAAACCCACGCACACACACGCACAAATTCAAATACACATATACAACAGACGACACATACACACATACGTACATTCAAATACATATACACAGCAAACGCACAAGTACCAAAATGTACCCACGCCCGCTAGAATCACACACACGCACACACACAAATCCAAATACACATATACAACAGACGCATGAACGCACACACACACATACATTCAAACTCCTCACATAGAGATTTTAATTTTACATTCATAGTCACTCAGAGAATCCATTTTCCTTTTGGCTTTCAAAGTTTAGCAATAATTTCGCGATATGCATTTTTCATAAGCTAACCTAATTTCCTCCCGGTCTTAAATCAAAATTGTAACTCGACGCACAAATTCAAGCAAGAATGAAACAAACCAATACATTAATAAATACAACGGAAAGTAATAAAATCGTAACCCAAGTTACAAGCACTAAATTTTGGGCAATTTTCCAAAATACAGATGAAATAAAATTATAAATCCTTATAAAAAAATGAAATGAAAACCGAAAGAAATGTAATTATCTCTGGGCATTTTTCGTTAACCTTCGCAAAGTACAGACACCTAAAAGAAAACAAAGTTACATTTTCTTTATTTCTTGCCGTCTAGAAACTCAGTTCGTGGTGTTAGTTTGGGTCAAATTTTAACATCAAATTAATCTTGTGGGATGAAAAAACTTCAATCTTTCTCCAGAACGATCAGTCTTGTATATCTTTTTCATTGGGTTCTAGATAAGTCAAGTTGTCAGATCTGTGCAGCTTTGCTCAAAGAAGAGGTTAATGATGCTAAGAATCTGAAATAAGAAAAAGTTAGCACTATAAGGCATAACATTTTGGGGCTTTTTCATTAGTCACCAACAGACAAAATACGAAAATGGCACAGCAATAATTAGACTACATAAAGATACAGAAAAGATACAGATAGCAAAGGGAGTGAGACAGGGGGATACAATATCACCTAAACTATTCACAGCGAGCGTAGAAAGCATCTTTCGGAAAACTGACTGGGAGGGAATGGGAATAAAAGTAGATGGAGAATACCTAAGCAACTTAAGATTTGCAGATGACATTTCTATCACATCGGAAGCATCCGAAGAATTACAAAATATGCTAACCGACCTGAATAGGGAAAGTAAGAAAGTAGGTTTAAAGATGAATAGAACAAAGACAAAAGTAATGTTCAACGATAAGGTCCCAAAAAAGCCATGACTTACGGGTGCGAAACCTGGAAATTAACCAAACGAGCTGAAAACCAACTTAGAATAGCACAGAGAGCCATGGAAAGAGCACTGCTAGGGATAACGCTAAAAGATAGAAAAAGATCAACATGGATCAGAGAAAAGACTAGAGTAAAGGACATTATACAACTAATTAAACAACAAAAGTGGAGATGGGCCGGCCACCTAGCGAGAAGAGATGACAATAGATGTGGGAAAAGACTAACAGATTGGTGCCCATGTGATAGTAAAAGAAGTAGGAAACGGCCAGACGCAAGATGGAGGGACGAGATAGAAACGTTTGCCGGTAAAACTTGGCAGAGATTAGCAGAAGATAGGTTGTCATGGAAGGAAATGGGAAAGGCCTTCGTCCAGCAGTGGACTTATAACGGCTGATGATGATGATGATGATGATGATGATGATGATGATGATGATGATGATGATGATGATGATGATGATGATGATGATGATGATGATGATGATGATGATGATGATGTATACACACACACACAAGGCATGGAACAGAATTGTGAATTTTAACATTTGGAAGTTTTCGAATTTTAACTTTTGATAACGCTGAAATTGAAAGTATTTTTCATTTTCATAGTTTATTCTATAAACTTTTTACTAGCGGTTTTACTACGAAAAAAAAAAATCCTTACAATTTTATAACGAAAATTAAAATTCCACTTACTTGATTAATCGTCCGTTCATCCCTGTGTTTGCCTGTAAGTAAAATATGTCGTCGAAACTCCCCTTTCTCTTTTGACTTCCCTTGCTCCCGTGTTCGTACCCAAGTCAGTTAAGTCGTCCAAACTCTTTTACAAAACAGTTTTCTAAGAAAAATATTTCTACGGCGAGGAACAACTATATTTTCCATGGCTGCTACCAAGAGACGGCCGATATATTTTACACTGAAACTTCAGGCGTATTAAACAATATTTCCCCAAGAAAAGAAAACATTTTACACAGAGGAAAAATAATTTCCACTGAAATTTCAATTGTATTTTTCTCCGGAGGGTCTTCGGTTGTTTACTATGGCATACACTTTGGAGATTTAAAAACAATACCCCTTTTCCTATCGGCATGGCTCTCCATGAATTATGATATTCTTATAATTCGATATGAGCTTCTGTCTATTGAACAGTCTCAATACCTTTGGTATCAGCGAGGCATCTGGATAGGATGGAGGAATCTCCGACCGTACAATTTCTAAGAACCCAATATATAGTCTATATAGCTTAAATTTGATCTTACGCAGCGCCCACAGATACTACCCTTTCATCCTAGGTTGAGGGCCGGGGAGCGACACTTTGACCCTAGTCAAAGCACACAGAAACTGTGACCCCAGACAGAAATCCAAATCCAAACGTAAATAATTTTGGACGGGTACTATGCTTGTCTCTTGAATAAACATGATTATGCGTGCCCGTGCGTGCCCGAGCGTGCCCGTGCGTGCGTGCGTGCGTGTGCTCACACGCGCGTTTTTCTGTGTGTGTTCAGTCATTATAGACAGCGTTTTAGACTGCGGTAGTAAAATAAACATAATGACATCTGGTTAAATTGTAACTAATAGGGAAAAAAACAACAAGTTAAGATGTATCTGGCAAAACCACGGTTATTACCGCGTTAACAATCGCAGTCACATGCCCTTTGGCTTTTTTTACTTGCAATGATTCAAATACATAACGAGCCAATTTCTATGCATTTATTATCAAAGTTTCCCAGGAAGAATATATTATTCCACGCGATTTTCGTTTCGTATTTAAATGCCTTCATTTACTTCCAAAATTAGTTTCCACCGTGAGGAAAATCCCGTAAATTTCATCCGTCACCAATAAAAAATCAATTATCGTGAATCGTAATATTTATTTAAAAAAGAAAGAAAATGTTAAGTTGCGGGGTTGGATTTTTTTATATTTTGCGCAGAACATCCCAGAAAACACTTTCAAATGTACATGTATCGCTTTACTTGCTAGCTGCCTTCATACGAATTATATCCTGAAAGTAATCAGCCTTATTGAACTCATCGAGAACCGGTTGCGCAGCCTTAATGTAACTTGGCAACCAATTAGAGGGGAACCTAGAGCACATTCCTAAACAGATAGTCTTCCGTGAGGCTACTCAGTCGCCAATGAGACACCGTTGAGTGAGCTTGTGTACTCTGTAACCGTCGCATTCACCATGATCGAGCTCGTCATTCTACACGACTGGTGTAGGCTCTTTTGGCAGAAAATCGCATCACCCAGGTTTGCCAGCCACATTACTGACCCGATGCGTCTCCCTACGACTCCTGACTTTTCCAAAAGAGATTCCAGACTGTGGACGGGATTAAGGATAGCAAGATGAGGCTATCCCGAAAGAGAAATGTGCAGACTGTATTGAAAAGTGGAAGGGTGTGTGTGAGGTCCCAAAGGAGTATTTTGAAGTGGACTAAGTCGCCATTGTACTAGATGGGCTATTCTATTAATGTTAAATTGCTGGATATTTTAGGGGCAGATCCTCGTATGCAAACGAAAACTGAAATTGAACGACTGATACAAATATGCAAACTTATTTTCAAATATCTTTAATAACCAGTATGCACCAGACACATTTCTGTTTCATCATCATCAGCAGCAGAAGCAGCAGCAGAAGCAGCAGCAGCAGAAGCAGCAGCAGCAGAAGCAGCAGCAGCAGCAGCAGGAGTAGCAGCAGCCTTTTAACGTCCGTCGTTGGACATGGACCTTCCTCAACATCAGACCTCTCGATCGTTGGCGTCGCGGCGCCAATATCTCGGGAACCTGTCTAATTTGTCACGCTATCTTAATTTCTACCGGTCACAATTTCGCATATGATCTCTGGGGATCCACGCTGTGAGTCGTGATGTTCAGCGGTTGTCTGACATTCTTGCAACATGACCTTCCAATTGTTATTTGAGTTTTCTAATGGATTCTATGATATATATGACTCGGGCAATCGGGGTGCTGAAAATGGCCTAAACAACCGCAAAATGCACATCCATCAGAAGGAATACATCAATCCAATACACAAGACGGAACTACGTTCATTAGAATATTATGAACTTTAACATTTTAAGGTGTTTAAAATGTTGACGTTTTAGAATTTTAATATTATATAACGTCTAGAACACTGAAAATGAAAGTATTTTTCAATGTCATAGTTTATATATCTGACTCCTGATTTTTCTCTAATATGCTGTGCTGTTTTGTGATCTATCCATGTGATTCTAAGCATAATCCTCTCCTGTGCACGTTGCATGGTTCTCAGTTTGAGAGCCAATCTTTTGATTAGGTTCCTTGGTACAGCTCCATAGGTGACTATCGCGAGAACGCTTTTCAAAACGAATGGGATCTACGATCATCATTAAATAACGTTAAACAAACAAACTTTAATAATTCTGGAGGGCTTCTTTTTAATTAACACAAAATAGTAGACAAAGAAAGTAAATGCATCTTTAGACATTCCTTCTAAAATGCTTGTTCATTTCAAAAATATGTTTGTTGGTTTCCTTATGAAGAGCTTGTTAACAGCTCTTCATTGCTACCGTATCGTAACTCACCAGAAGTGCCACATTGAAAAACAAAATTGGAATCCTTTGTCTGCGGAAACAGGAGGTGCCCAGCAATTATTTACCGGGCAACAACTCTAAAGCGATTATTAGTAAGCTCGAATCGCAGATGGATTTT
Organism: Architeuthis dux; assembly: GCA_006491835.1. Taxonomy (NCBI): domain Eukaryota; kingdom Metazoa; phylum Mollusca; class Cephalopoda; order Oegopsida; family Architeuthidae; genus Architeuthis; species Architeuthis dux. The sequence goes on along the minus strand of VCCN01006862.1, from coordinate 501,886 downwards.
AGGAAATTACATTAATAAAGCAACAGTAGTGAGATCGGACCACTCAGTAAATTAGAAGCGGATATCTTTTTAGAAGATTTGACAAAATATTGACACTTGTCATATAGAAGATTGAATGAAACCGCTGCTTCAGTTTAAGTGTATTCAATACTGTAATTTTAAAAAAGCAATAATTCTTAATTTGGCTGCAGCTCGTATTTGAGAATAGCACAAGAAACAGACATTGGAGATCAATAAGTTTTTCAATCACGGTTCTCATATTATCAATAATATTCGCTTATTAATTTATATTAATCCGTCTAAGGAGTATTATTTTAAGAGTGGGTGAAAACTTTACTTATTGCACCGGAGTTACGAAACAAGACAAGAATGACGAGGTCGAAATGGTCAAGGTTCTATTCTTCAAAGATATGTAATTAATTTAACATATAATCTTATACGTGTTGCTTGTGACCACAAGTACATTCGGGGTTACTGTCGTAGGGCTCACAACCAAACACATATCACACACACACACTAAAAGTTTCGTCCCTACACATAACACCTACCAACTCAGAATTCAAATACGCAACCTCGGTCGAAGTAGACATATCGTTTCTCCGAACTCCTTTTGAAAACGGAAGAAACATGTTAAGGTAATAAATAATTTGCAACAAATTATCTCCACAGTCTCCACGTAGTATTTAAAAATATGGTAAGTTTTTACTTGCTAAGTGGGTCAAATGCTCTTTCGAAATTATTTACTTCGTAACCTCACGTCGTAATCTCACGTCGTCATTTCCCTGACCTATGACATTTAATAATCCGTGAAAACGGGTAATCAGGCCTTACTTTTAAAAGACCGGCAGTCAGACGAATGGACTAGTCTATTATTTCCATTGGATAAATATATTCGCGTGTATGTATGTGCATATAATTGGTTGATATATGTTATTGAGTATATGTTATTTTCCGTTGTACACGAGTTTTTCTCTCTGTATTTCCTTGCTATTATCCTATATGTCGTTGGATTTGATGACCTTTCTATTAGGTGATGTGATTATTTTGTTATTGTTTCTAGTGCAGTTATAACTTATTTTTATGGTGTTCCTATTGAGAATTTTACTCGAGGGATTTTCTTTGGGGAAGTGTTTATCTATTAGCTTTACGTATCTTTTACCTATATTTATGTTTACCAGTTTACAGTACGGGGTGGAGGTTGTACCATATAATTCTGTTGTTAGTTTTCTGCCAGTTAGTGTTACTCACCACCATTAATCCGTCATCTCTGTATAAACCCACCGTATCAATGAATCTGCTTAGTATGCTGAGTATGTAGTCCCACTAGATCTGAAATGTGGGCCGAACTTAAGGCTCCGGTTGCTACATCGAGTTTCCATTTTTTTAAATCCATGTTCAGTTATCGTTGGGCAATAATCAATTATGTCAAATTGTATGAATGACGCATTGTTTTTGTGTTTTATGTTTTTAAACCATGTAATAGCCTCGACAGTGCTTGTCCAATGGTTATATTCTAGTGATATTTTAAATTTTTCGTTTATGTTTTGCAGTATTTGTTTGAATTCACTGCCTATTTCTGTTTTTTGCTGGATTTATGAAGATGGGCTTCTGGTCTTTTAGTAAGATACAGGCCTCCATGTTTTCTATTTTTCTGACCCTGTCGCTAATCCTCAGCTAGTTAGTGATGTCGTATGCGTTTTGTTGATTCTATCTTCCGTGGTTTCAGCATCTATTTTGTAATCCTTCGTGATCCGGTCTCTAATTAGTTTCTTGTATGCCTTGGGTTTAATTTTGTAGATATTCCTGGCTTGATCGGCTTTTACGTAGACGTAGTCCGAATTTGTTATTTTCCTTTTGGAAGCTGTCTAATTTCTGTTTAACTTTAATCACCGTGATTATGTTGAAGAGGCCTTCCTCAAAGCTGTCCAGCCGTTTATTGCTTGGTGGGGGTCCTTTGGGATTTACATCCGAAATTTTGCTGTATCTCTTCACTATCACTGTTTTAGTCCACCTGATTCTTTTTACGAAGTCCACCGTGTTTTCCATGTATTGCAGGAGATATGTGTGTAGTGTTGGGCAGGATAGTATTCTCTCTCTCTCTCTCTCTCTGTATATATATATATATATATATATATTAGAATGTTAGTCGGAACGTTTGTAGACCTAACGCATATCAACAAGTTAAACGTGTGTAATTCTTACTCGTGCTCATTTTCATTTAATATGTTTTAAGAAATACTACTGAGCAAACAATCGTATTACATATCTTAATATTTTCAGTTTCTGAGGCAATCTTCTATTTATTTAGATTTTAAAAAGTTTCCTAGAGGCAAAGATTACATTGCCACCTCAAGTGTCTGATAACATTCAAATTTCGAAGACAATTTCTTAGAATTCTTGCGTATAATGCTTTTTTATCAGAACAGAATGGATATTTGTGGTTGCAAAACTGCTCAAATTAATAAAGTGTACATAATTTTACCTTGTATGTTTTTTCCTTTTGCGAATTATGGATCGCAACCTATTGTTAATAGAATGATTTAACTAGATTTTAGTTAGGAACCCTTTACAAAGTACAACTTCGCATGTTTTAACGGCGACGAGTTGATTTATTTCCATATAATGTTTAGCTGATTGAAACTGCAATCAGAGTGAAAAGATAATTTAGAAAGATATGCAGCTATCGGGATTTTTTCAATCAATCACACTGGCATCATGGGGAGGGAATATCATTATCGAATACAACTCTGTGAATATAATATAACCTTCATTGTCATATCATAATAAAACAAGAACCATAAGTTCAACGATGCGTCCACCATCCTTACGTCCATATCCGATTCCGGACTAGTAGTAACATTACTTGTGGTAGTAGTATCAGGAGGGAGAGGAGGAAGATGAGGATATTTACCCGAAGGTCTTGACCAAGTTTCATATCAATTTAACATGATACGGCTGGGAATAGTGATATTTAGCATTACTAGCTGCGGTAATAGTAGCAGGATGAGTAGGAAGGGGGCTTTTAGGATGATACACACGAACGTCTGGAACAAGTTTCATATCAATCCAGTATTATACGGAGAAAATTGATATTTAACATATTAGGGACCGACAGACCGACCAAAAGGTGTCTTATAAAGATGTGTGGACGCATATGAAAAGATTAAAGAACGAATTGGGATATTAACGTTATTCTTGTTAATATTCACAGCAGATTTATATTTTATGATTTCTAAGTTTGCATATAAGATATTCTTCTGCGTTAGCCAAGAAAATTGAACGTGAACAACTGTTACAAATATCCCGAATAAATTGCTAATAACATTTGGATAAACATAAATAAAGAGGAAATGTGCATTCTGTAAAAGAATACTTCCTCTTATTTCAAATGGTCTTTCACTTCAGGGAAATGTTTATTTATTTCTCATTCCTGGGGCAACTGTGTAGGAAAAACGAAATCGCTACATTTTATAATAGAATAAAACTGACATCATAGGGAATAGGATTCTATTATTGAATAAAAATGTTATCATTCACAGAAGGAAACAAGAATAAAGACCGAATTGGTGGAGTATTAACGTGATTTATGTTTATAATCACAGCGGATTTATGATTTATAAACTTTGCATGTATGTTATATTTTGTTAGCTTGAAATACATTTTCAATTTTCTATAAAATATAGAGAAAAATCTCTTATCAGACAGGCTGATTATTTTGATGGGTCTCTATGCAATTATCTCAAAACTTGTTAAGTAAATACTGTTATGTACGAGTTTTCAGACTTCTATTATGAAATAATTGTTTTATTTCAAAAGTAGATTTGCGGGGTACTTCGACAGTGCCACACTAATCTAGTTGTTGCGTTATGCTAGATCCTTATTGTAGGAACTAATCTGAAACACATCTTCAGCTTCTAGTATAAACACATGCCCTGGGTTCAGGGGCGTAGCTGGAGATTGGAGGGGGGCTTGGATTCTTGAGGGCTCCCCTCCAACATTTAGTGATATTTGTTATTGTATAATGTTACAAGAAATGCAGTAGGTGAAGTCAGTGTTGCCATTTTAGTGCGTTTCGCGCTAGATTTAGCGCGTTTCTTGTTTTGGCAGTGCAAAAACTGCTAAATTAGCGCGTTTTCGCCTAAAACATTTTGGCCGTTTCTGACCATTTACTGACTATTTTTGACCATTTGTAGCATCTTTTTTGTGGTGTTTGGCCATTTTGGGCTATTTAAAAAAAGTTAGCGCTTTTTTAGCGCATTTTTAGCGCATTTTTAGCGCTTTTTGGCAGTCAAACTAGCGCGAAAATATTTTTTGAGTTGGCAACACAGGGTGAAGCACTATTCATAAAGCTTTTGCCCCCTCACGTGCGATTTAAAATCGAACCACCCACTCCCTCGCGTACGAGGGAGACAAAAGACCATGTGTAATTCCTATTCACAGAAATGTTGATATCAACACCAACGACTATAACAGATTCGTAGATTTATATAATGTATTGGAACAGCCCATGAAAAATATGATTGGTTAGAGCTCCGTCAATAAAATCGAAGGACATAGCAATAGATCGATACATTGTAGGACTGATTCAGTTTCTTGTGCATTATTTGCACTGAACGGGTTCTAGTGCGTCTTAATACCATTATTCCTACTTGATAATCCGGGAGAAATTCTTACAAGAGCGCACAATTCAGAGTACTCCGAAGAGCTAAGAT
>VCCN01006862.1:51230-61616 GCA_006491835.1 Architeuthis dux | reverse complement strand
TTTTTTAACTCATCAGTATAGTACCTAACTTCGAAAAGGTGATCCTGCCTCTGCTCTTTCATGTTTGAATTAAATTGTCTTCCTTCCGTTCTCCTCGCTTTGATTTTTATATGAATGCTTTCGGGTGAATAAGTGAAGTCGCTTAAAAATACTCGCTTACGCTATGACATTTTACAGGTATTTCTATCAATATGGATTGAAGATTTCTTCTTTTTTTAACTTTAGAGCACTTACCTTAAAAGCATTGCAAAAATTGTGTGTCATCGTTCCTTTGCTCATAAATGTGGCTAGGAGGTTTTGTGTGAAGTTCTCGATGAGCAGAAAATTGATATGCCTATGTATTGATTGTTCTTAAAAAAATGAAGAATTTTGAATGAAAAATATCATCCGAATTTAGCAGGTATCCCCTACTTTTCGAAAATTCGCTTTACGCCACTATTTCCCTTTTAACTAAAAAAAAAGGCGAACACCGAAAATAGCGTTTTTGTTTCGCAGCGGGCCATCATAGAGGCAGTGCGCAACACCTTCCGTTCTCTCTTATCCCAGTCTCATCTACATGTACCATATCAACTTCCGATAATTCAGCCTAACATACCAGTATCACCATTTATGGATCTGGGAATGCTCAAAATCTTTTCTCATATAAATTAATGGTAATTACGTTTTCGCTTTACACCAGTACCGCAAAGTGTTATGATTTGTGTATCCGGACACCTGGCCGGAAATGTAGGTGAACCCGGTCACCTCAGGAAATAGGTGTATTGTCTAAATATTGTCAGTGTTCAAAACAGGAAATGGGAACCGGTGATTGACACCGTGTGACACCACGTAGGCATTGGGGAGATCTATAAAGCAGAAGACTGCCATCCCTGGAGCGGACAGAAATCTCGACACTCAAAGAAGAGACAGACATCAGCGGAGCCGTTAAGGCCTGAGGCCACTGTCCCTGTTGGGGACAGCCTGGCGGTTCTCCTTGTCTTCTCTCTCCTACTCTTCACTCTCCGGCCGACAAAGATTTATGTTGTGTAATAAAAATATGTCCAGATATTTTTACAAGCAAGTCTTCGAGTTTCCTTTATAATGATGTCCAGGACACCGCTATACAACAAAAGTGCCGGTAGTTCGTAATGGGTTAAATGCTGATTTTCACAGTGGGCTTACCCTTTCCACTGAGAATAATAGTGAATTATAATTTTCTTTCCTCTCGAATCGCTCTGTAAAATGCATCTATATGCCAGTATCTGATTTTACTTATCTTTTTATAATTGTATGAGTTCCCATTGTAATTGATTTAAGGCTTTACTCCCTTGTGATTTCTAATGAATTCATTCCGGACAGCATTTTTGGGCCAAATTTAACCTTGTATCTGACCAGATTATAAATCATAGATCAGAGAGTATCAATTTAGTCTACAGCAAATGTTTTATTAATAAAAGGTACAAACAAATAAACACATCGCTTCCCCTTCATTATTGATCGGGCCTTCTATATAAATATCTCAAAATAAATATTTTTCCTCGGCATTCGGGGAAAAATATAATCCCGTTTTTTTTTCATACAACCAAACAAATCTTTTTCCATTTTTCAATTTCCTCTTGTGACTCAAAAGCATTAAATATAATACAGCGTCCAAAGACACCCAGTAAAAAGAAAAATAGGAAAATAAAGATCTTTGTGCTTCTATTTTTAAATCATAATCATCTGCCCTCGACTTTCCGATAATTCTTAGAATATCTCGACATAATGCTTTCGATTTTGGGTGAAGGAAATCCATGAATGTTGTAACTTTTTGAACATTGTGAAGAGTTTCGATACATTTGGCTCAACGTAAAGCGATTATGGGATCCTTAGACGGCGGTGAACGCCATGTACGTGAGATAACCCTTCGGCCTGTGCGATGAAGTTTTAAGGTGAAGGGCGACGTGCGCGCAGCCGAACCCACCATTTAAAAAGAGTGTGTGTTTGTATCCTATGGTCCACTGAGGTGGCGTTAATAGAAGCAAGGCCTCAAGGTCGTAGGTTTGACAGGAGTTTCCTTCTCCTGGCAGATGCCAGAGCTAGCTATATGAGTCTGCCGCCCCTTTGCGGGAGTATTCCGACAGTATGGCTGGCCTTAGTTGTTAAACCACATGACGTGAAGGGGGAGAGAACGAAAGAAAGAGGGAGATAACGAAAGAAAGCAAGGGTAGAGATGGACGGAAAGAAAGAAAGGGGGAGAGAGAAGGGTCTTCCTCAATTTTACTTTCTTGGGGGCTGATGATATCAACTGAGTATGTGGCCATGTCCGAGTCGAGTCTGGTTTAGAGGAGTTGTTATCACGATGGTGTGCGATATGTGAAAATAGCCGTTAGAGCCGACAAGCCCCAAAGCGGCGTCCCTCACTTCAGTCTTCTATTTACAAACAGCTAGGAGTAGAAGAGATGGATTCATGCCTTAGGAAAAAGATTCAATTCGATTCAATTCGATTCAATTCTCTGTGCTGATAACCGCTTGGCCAGCTGCACTTCCGTAGTACTAAATTAAACGTTGTAAATATTAATGACAAAAAGCTTTTATATGGGAAGTATAATGCACTTTATAAATCTTACAATGTTTCAAACTTTTAAATTGTATTTCCATAACAATTGTAGTCTGCTAATCTTGGCTTAGTAAAAAGTAAGTAGTGCCCCCATGATGGTTACGGCTTAATCCGGCCCCTAATTGGGCTCCACATATCAGATTTATACTTACTCAGCCCGTTTGCCATACGTGAAATAAGACTTAGATGCGTTAAAAACCCGTTACTCATTTTACACTGAGCTATTTTACCCATAGCTAGGTGTGGAGATGGGTTCATGCCTTCCCGAATGGTATTGGTGCAAAGTGAACACAAATTGTCTTTGCCGGGGTTCGAACTCGACTTGCCGAATCCATTCTCCGTGTTATTGCCCGCTCGGCCAATCCACACCTCCTTTTGGCTCAGGCCAAGCTTAAAACAGGAGAGAGAGAGATATTCGTTCAAAAACAGCAATGTTCGTCGCCAAATCAGAAAAGGTCAGGTAATCTAGCGGCGTGTTCTTGTATAGCGAACAGAAAACTCGAAAATAAAGAGCTGCAGCAGACACCAGTCAATTAGAATTTTCGTCCGACATTCAGCCCGGGAATTAATCTCTCTTCTGTTTTCATTTCAACGAGGAACCGGTTATGCAAGCTTTGCCCGCTGGGCAAATGTCGATTCTCCGAAAGGCTGCCTCGATTAGGTGAAGTGGATTGGAGTGATTTCCCACAGTGCACGGCAAAGAATTCCCGGTCTGATAAACTGATGCAAAGAATTAACTTCTCATTCGGAATAGAAGGACAACTCTGAATTCAAAACCAGCTCACCAGAAGATAGTGGCAACGGGCAAGCTCCATTAGCCACTACCTTCCCCAAAACCAACAGGACTATACAATGGGGGATGATTGTAAAGGATTTTGTCCAGCAGTGGACCTGAAATAGCTGATGATTATAATGACACACAATCACACAGACACACACACACATACACACACATACACACACGCACACACGCATATATATATATATATACACACATAATTTGTATATATGTTATGGGATTCGCTACAGATTGACAGTCTGTATCATTGCCACAGGCAACACATCAGGCGAATGGCTTAAGATCGAAAGAACAAATCATTTTATAAAACAAATACATTTATTTTGCATACGACATTACCATGTTCAGCTCCACCTACTTTTATATGCATTCTTCATTATTCTCTCATAATATTTATTAGCATCTGATTTTAACAGGAAGTATTAGATTTGATATGCTCTGTTTTATTGTTTTATTTATTTATTCACTAAAATATTGAGCACTATGTACATTCAACATATTGTGTTTCTTTAAAAACACAACATACTACACACACTCACATATATATGTATGTGTGTGTGTGTGTGTGTGTGTGTGTGTGTGTGTGTGTGTGTGTCTTCCAGCTGGTTCGAACCTGTCCGTTCCAAAAAATGCGTCCGAACCATTGGATCTGGTGGAATATAGGTTATTATTTCATATGTGGAAAGCCACTATATATAAAAAAATGTTTTACACGACACACGCTGCCTATCCAAGTTTTTTTAACCTTGTGTAGTAAATATCGACACTAAATCACACTAATATTATAGTTTAAAATATGTAATTCGAAAGAGCCCGTAATTAAATCTTGACTGCACTTGGTTTTGTATATAATTGTATATGAAGTGCTGTCCGTTGCTTTTGATATTATTGGACAAGTGTGATACTTTCGCTGGTTATGTGATTAATTGTTTTATCCCTTTCTCCAACTCATCAGGCGAATGGCTTAAGATCGAAAGAACAAATCATTTTATAAAGAAAATACATATGTTTTGCACACGACATTACCATGTTCAGCTCCACCTACTTTTATATGCATTCTGCATTATTCTCTCATAATATTTATTAGATTATATATGCTCTGTTTTATTGTTTTATTAATTTATTCACTAAAATATTGAGCACTATGTACTGGCTTTTTAATAGGTTCTGTCGATCTTCTCCTTGACATAGTTTGTCCTGATGCATTTTGTTTTTTGTTGGGTTTGATTTTGCGGGGGGAGGGGCTGCACTGATTAAGGGTGCTGTTTCTCTCTTCAGGTGTTCTTCTGCGTAGCCATGTCCATGATCTTTCGTCTGCGATATTTTCTCACTGTCTTTTGAATTCTCCATGGTGTATTTTTTGTTCCCATTTTTCTATCCTTGTTTTCATTACTACCTTGTTTTTTTTAAAACGTTTTCTATTGTTTGTTGCACTGCTTCGAGCGCTTTCCATAATATCTTCACTGCATGCTAGCACGCGCCTTTCCAATCCCGTTTTTGGCGATTTGGACACAATCTTCGATGTTGATAAGTCCTCTGTAGCCGTTCTTTTCTTTTCACATACAATCTGCCCGTGTCATCTCCTGTGCATCGTCATACATGTCTGCTATTTATCTGTCTTATTTTGCGAAGGTATTCCTTTTTTTATTTTCTCTTTCATTTCTTCTTGTTCTATAGAGTCACATTCGAGCACCCCCAGGCATTTATATCGGTATTGTGTGGTTAATGCTCTAATAGTTTTGTTGTCCAGTAAGTCTATTCCTTCCACCGCCATTAGCGCCCCCCCCCCGCCGCATTATCCATAGCGTGCATTTCTCTATTCCAAATTCCATTCCAGTATCATCATCCGTATTCCTTAACTCTGTTGAACAGCATTTTGAGTCCTGCACTGTTCTTTGCAAATAGTGTTTGTCATCCATGTACACGAGGTGGTTGATTTTAACTTTGTTTTTCAAGATTCTGTTCCGGGTTTTCCAAATATAAGATATACAGCAACCATTATATTACACGGTTTCATCAGATCATGTGTTAGGCCCTGGTATATTTCTATAATTTATTACGGATTATTTTCACAGCTACATCTATTATATATAGCTATGATTATCAACTACTGCATGTAGTTTTATGGAAATCTTACAGGAAAACTTCACCTATTCATATGAGACGTAGAGTAATTTTAAAGTATTTCTAAATGCGTCTTATGGGCTTTCACATTAAGTAATTGAAATACACTTTAATTCCGAAAGTTAATGATTTCTATTTGGTCAATAAAAGCCAGAGTGAAAAATGAGATTTGAACTAAATGACATATGACATTTGCAAACCATGCAATTGCGAATCATAACGGAATTGCAACATCGTTGGAATGCGTAATTTCTTGTTCTTGTTCTTATTCTTGTTCTTTTCTTTTTCTTCTTCAAATTTAAAAGAGCTTTCTAAAAATTTAAGTACGTTTAGAAAAATGATTATATGTTTGTGCTTAGATGACTGCTACACTCATTGCAAATGGAAATAAACTGCACTCGCTAATTACCTTTCAGAGAGTCAGAAAGAAAAAAAACCTCCTAATCGCTAAACTACGCAGATGATATCGTTAATAAAGAAAGCAACAGAAAAAAATTAATTTCATTAAATTGGATCATCTCCTAATAAATAGGCAGGAGGACTCATTAGATTTTGGGTACTTGAGTTACCACAAATTACAAGTGCTCTTAAGTTAAAGAGAAATCGTCCAGAGAATGGTAGTCGTGAATCCAAGTAAAATTAATGAATAAATAAAACTAATAATGTCTTTTAAAATAATGCAATTAAATGGTCATGTTCTGTTCCTGATCTCCGGCAATAGGCTTGCAGGATATAAAAACAAATGTGCCATTAGAACGAGTGTTCATTAAATGCAGCCCCACTCGGTCTTTTCAGTGCGTCAATCCTTATAGAATTCGCCAATACTGTGGCCATGAGACTAAGAAGATATATGGAAATAGATTTCTCGTAGACTATTACAATTTCAATGAGTTTGATCCCCACACTACTTGTTCAGCTAACTAACTGACAATGGAAAAATCGTCGGAGTGGCCCGCTTACAGGGCTAGTTTTACAAACAATTACTACCGTAGTTCGATCATCTTTTGCGACCCACAACTTTTGCTTTGTTCGAGACTCTAAGTTTAGTAAATAGCTGCAAAGTCTCTCCTGGGGCGATATTTATCAATCTACATGACACTCATTTAGGGAGTTAACTTCTCGAGAGGTGTGGGTCACGTAACTGTTAGCAGCACGGATAATGAAATCAGCGAACCGGGTTCAAAGCCTGACTGAGACAGTTTGCATCCACTCCGCAATAATGCACTTGGGAGAGGAATATATGTATATTTGCTCCCCAGCTGTTGGTAAATAACAGGGAAGACTGGGTTAGTCAGCCTTAGTTTTCAACCAATCATGGTGGCGGACAAATCTGAATTCATAATCGCGAATCCCTGGTGCAGCATCGTCAGAGACTGCCAATGGAAAAAGTTGGGAACACGTTCCCAAAACGTACGGTTAACTGGTCTTTGGTGAAGCTTCGACGGGCCTAGTAAACCAGACGTGGATTATAATAAATTGTTCAAGTAAAACAAATGAGAATACAAAAGGACGAAATGACGTGACCACAATCTACAAGCCCACCACACCTTGAGTTGAAGTGGAATACACCCTATGTGTGTACCCTACTAAAATTGCCATGTACTTAATTAAGCCCAGTTTTACAAATCTATAAAACGTAAATATTGATCATTGTAGGTCTAAATGGAATACAGGAGTAGTGTTCACATTTCTTGGTTGAAACGTAGTCAATTATAAGTACTTTTTTCCCGATTGTTTACTTAGCTACCGTAGAATGACGATCTGGGATATGCGATAAAAACCAAAAGGTTTGCAATATAAAACAATTAAAACAGGTCTGGTTAGTCACTCAGTGGAAACCGTCACGTGACCAATGTCTTTAGACAGCATGCCGTGTTGGGGGTGATTAACAAATTGTAAAAAGGGATGATCAATGAACAAGTTACTTCTCTCGCCTTTTGTTGCGCAGTGATCACTAAACACGTCTGAATTTTACAAAACAAAAACAAGTGGACTCAAACTAAGGGATCGGTTTAGCATCAGTTTAGCATAAACCTACATTGTAAATTGATCCCCCTGCTAAAACTATTATTGAGGGGGGGTTAAAAAACGTTTTTTCTAGACAGAATAAGGATTAAATGTTGAATCTTCAGCATGTAAGCGTGATACATGCATACATACGTACATACATGCATACGTAGCCAGTCAGCCGGACCAACTCAAAAACTAAAGAAACCTATTTTGGTGACAGTTTTGTTTGACGGTTTCTAATAAGATAGAAGAAATACTATTTATTAGTAATAATAGGCATTGCTTCAGCTATAAAATGTGAATAATATTGCATATAATTCTCCTAGTGTAAAATGAAAACATTCAATATGGATGTGTATGGCGTTCGGAGAAGTAAAGAATGTAACTGTATGGCAAAATTTGGATAATTCCCACTGGTTGGCCTTCGTAACCCAATCGGTAAGGCACTGGCATAGAAAGGCAGACTTCAAGGATAAAGAATACGAGTTCAAATCTCGCCGGAGACTTATTCTTTATTAATAAGTAATTAATAAATAATTCAATATTTATGTTTTGTGCTAATAAGTACTAATTATAATATGTACTAAATATGATATGTACTAATTAGTTGTAAGTAATTAATAAGCAATTTAATATTATGATATGTGCTAATATCTAGAAAGGCAGGCAGCCAACGATAAAGAATACGAGTTCAAATCTCGCCGGAGGCTTATTTTTATTTACGATCCACGGTGCGTATTTAATGATCCAGACTAATGACCTGGGTATCATGACAAAGACGAGAGAAATGAGAAGAAAGAAAGACTGGTAAAATTAAATAACACTGAAACTTATAAATACAGGTCTGGTCAGTCACTCAATAGAAACCGTCATGTGACCCACGACCTTTTGGCAGCATGCCGTGTTGGGGGTGATCAATAAAAAAAATGGAAAACAGGGGTGATCAATGAATAAGTTATTTCTCTCGCATTTTGTTGGGAAGTGATCACTGAAAAAGTCTAAATTCTCAAAAGAAAACAAGCGTGAATGTTGCCAGACACAGACTAAGGGATCAAATTAGCATGAACTTACATTGCAAATTGAAATCCCCACTGCAAATTGAAACCCCCACTGAAAACCTATTTCTGGGGGGTGGGTAAAAACAAAAATCAAACGAGTAAAAAAGGAGTAAATGCTGAAGTGTCCACTCCTTTCGCTTGACAGACAGACCAACTAGTGAAAACACCCGTTGACAGTTTTGCTGACAGTTTTGGTTGACGGCTTCTAATTGATGAAAAAGACGAAATATAAACCTGACTGGATGTGAGTTCTGCCTTTAGAACATCAAAGGGCTGGAGACTATAATGTTAATCAGGACACGTTCTCCAGTCATCATGAGAGATTCGAAAACAACAATTAAAGAAGACTGTGGTTTTATCAACTATAGGTAGCTATCTACTTATCTGCCTTTTGATTCCAAACTGTCCCTATCTATCTTGATAAATAATAACAAGAAGAAGAAGAAGAAGAAGAAGAAGAAGAAGAAGAAGAAGAAGAAGAAGAATATGTCCACCCAGGCAATAAGGCATATTGAGCTATAATGTGTTCATTGGAGTCGTTTCTTATTGATTGTTTCTGTAGAAATTGAACGGGGCCGAGTTGACAAGATAGGTTCCTTCAGTTTTTTCCGGCTGGCTGGTTATGTATGTACGTATGTATCACGCCTACATGCCGCACAAATGGAGCTAGAGGGCTGAAAATATCAAAATTTACTCAGTCTGTCCAGTGGCCTGACACCCAGCCTTTCCCATATCTCCACCGAGCTTGGACTGTCTTACAGGGCTAAAGAGCTCCAACTGCCCTGCTACTTTATCTATAGTTGGGGGAGAAGGTTGATTCATGCCTTTCTGAAGGGAATTAGTGTAAAGTGGATGTAAGCTTGGACTGTCTTACAGGGCTAAAGAGCTCCAACTACCCAACTACTTTATCTATAGCTGAAGGAGAAAGTTGATTCATGCTTTTCTGAAGGGAATTAGTGTAAAGTGAATGTGAGCAGCTCGGCCGAAACTCGAACTCGGTTTGCCTATTCCGTCTTTTGTGCCGGTAACCGTTACGGAACTCCACACCTCCCCACTCTATGTTAGGCTGCCTTAAACTTTCAACATCCAAGGTTTTACCCGAGGCCGAAAACCGAACACCGGTGTCGGTGAGAAATACACAACTATAATCGCCACAAAGCACGCTTTACTCAGAACCTAGGAATAGCGATGCAGAAAAGTCTCTAAGTGAAAAAAAAAGAACGACAAAAACCACTCGTGAAAATATACAGGTATTCGAATCCTTATTGAAGCTGAATTTGATTGGTGACCTCAATCAGGAGGATATTTTAGTGTGGGTACCGGCTCAGTGCACACTTGTCACAATAATGCAAGTGAGAGTAAGGTTTTACGAGGAAAGGGTCAGCAAAGTTCTGACACATTAAATGGGAACGATCTCTTCGCCAGGCATTCCTTAAGTGCTCTGAAAAAGCAGGTGAAGTATGGATGTCCTGTTTTGTCATATTTATTGCAACATTTCCAAAACGATCCATTATCTGTTTTATCGATCGTTATATTCTCCCCGGCAGGCATACAGATATTCGGAAAACGATTTCTATAACAAAAAAATAATAAATCAATAGATAAAAATAAACTCGCAGTGATATCATAACCCAATCACTCATCTCTGAAATATAAGATGCCCATCTATCTGTCTATCTATCTATCTGTGGATATTTGTTAAACCTTTTTCTGCCAAAGGCCATATTAACAGATCAACCTTACGGGTCGAAATCACTACACTAGTGAATTGGTCAGCTACGGAGAAAATCTCTCTCTATAAATCTATATATATATAT
>VCCN01006862.1:36872-47282 GCA_006491835.1 Architeuthis dux | reverse complement strand
CGAGAGAAACTCGAGTTCTAATGGGAAATCATGTCTGTGTCACCAGATCCAGTGTCCCTTTTCATGGAAAGACTGAAACGGATATCATTTGGTGACGAACTGTTGAATAAATTAGAAAGTGTAAATCGAAAACTGAGATAAGTGGCGTAACGAAATCTATGGACATGCATAAACCAACTTTAAGATGATAATACCTTTCTTTTATGTATTTTTGCCATACTATTAAAGTTCATTTAATGAACGTTTTACATGACGTGGGCTTTGTGGTGGAGTAATTCAAATATCGTAATACATTTATTTTTATGTTATCTTTTGTTATAAACAATATCGCCACCTAGTTTAAGTGTAAATGGCTTGACATTTCTTTTTTATTTCAAGTGTCGATAGGAAAGTTAAATAAGTTATTCATAATAGTTTTCTATCAGAGTTGGAGGACGTGTAATGATCAACCCACTTAGTTGGTCATCAGTTAACTTGGGTGAATATAGTGCAACTATATTAGTTGTACACATACATAGCTTGGAAAGTTGGATGTTTGAAAAGTGCCACTTTACAACCCTAAGTATCGTCAACACAATTGGTAGCTATTCGGATAAACCCAAATCTAGACAACCGATAAAAAGCATCACACTAATGAATAGTTATATTCATTAACTTTCGATGAGCAACATGAAAATAACTACCGTCGATATATAAAATGATTAAAAGCAAAAATATGTTTTGTAAATAAGTGTTACTCTCATAAAAAGGTCGGTCAAAGTAATTCTGGTCGTGTGGTCCATAAAAGCCACACGTTTCCTTAAAGAATAGGCGAGCATGCGTTCAGTTCGCTAAAAGGTATAATGATTGGAGCTTGAATGATGAATCGAAATTTAATATCATTGGGTTCGATAGTCGATGAAGTGTACCGCCTGCACTGCACTAAGCCAACAGTTAAACACGGAAGAAGGAGTAAATGGGGTGAGGTTTTATGTCTGGGAAGGGTGTCAGTCTGTTTTATCAGATTAATCGAATTATGGTTTGTAAGTCTTATCTAAAAATATTCGATAAGGTTATGCTACCAAACTCTCAAAATCTGATTGGTCGGTCGTTGGATTTTTACATTATTAACGATCCGAAATTTACTTCTAGACTTGTCAGGGGCTACATTGAAAAAACAACAATTGAAGTGCTGCGATAGCCGGCCCTATCAGCGGACATCAATCCTGTCGAAAACTTATAGCGAAGGGTCGAAATTAGTATATGACGCAATAAGCCAAGAATGCACATGATCTCAACAACACTATGTTAGAATGTTGGAAACACCCTAAAAAGAGAAACAGAAATCTAATTGCTCCAACACCTTTTTAGATGTAGAGCTGTATTTTATAAACTACAAGATTTAGATAGATAGATAGATAGATAGATTTGGGGAAAATGAAATTGTGTTAGATCGGTTGATAAACATTTAGGAACACATTCAGTTGGAGAGATTTACATATATGAATGGCCTGAAATGGATGGATATAAATACACTGACATGAATAAACTGGCATAGATAGTCAGATAGATAGATATATAGATAGATAGATACATACATACATACATACATATCTATCTATCTATCTATCTATCTATATATCTATATATCTATCTATCTATCTGACTATCTATGGAAGTATGGTTTGTAATCACAGTGAAACAGATTGATTGATGGATAGAATAAATATCACAGAAGATCCTAATAATTGACATGAGACAGAATTACGACATAATGGAGAAATACACACGAGCAACTGATAATGGAAAAAAAATAGAAAAAGACGTACACTACAAAGTGAGGTTGAGAGAGGAAGAAACAGAAAAAAAGAAATAAAGGAAAGAAAGAAGAAACAAACAAAAAAGGAGCAAAATGAAGGGAAGAACAAAGAAAAAGAAAAAAGAAACGAAGAAGAAAGAAACAAAGAAGAACAAAAGAAAAAAGAAAGAAAGGAAGAAACAAAAAAGAAAGAATGAAAACGAGAGAAAAAAAGATGGAAAGAAAAAAGAAGGAAAGAAAGAGAATATGAAAACAGAAAGAAACAAAGAAAGAAACAAAACAGAAAGAAACAAAAAAAACAAAGAAAGAAACAACAAAGACAGAAAGAAGAAATAAGAGCGAAAGAAAAAGAAACAAAGAATGAATGAACCCTTGATAATGAAACCGAGGCGGCGCATTTTATTTCTCTCTTTATACCAACCGGTAATAATGGCCGAGCTTTGCGGTTTTATGTTTCAAGTACATTTCATTCCAGGGAGAGCCGATGAGGATGCGTAACAGATTGATAATGCGTCAACAAAGCGAATCAAATGAAAGTGGACATCTAAGGACAACACAACAGCCATAATCGAGGCCATTACGTCGAAACGATGCTGTTAACGATATGGCCTCCCAGGTGACCATAACTTGCGTTGGACATATACAAGTCTTGTCATATATCTTAGGAAGACGGACCCGTGACGCCATGAACTAAACATGGACAGTACGAAATGCACTGTTGCATATGCATTCTGGTGGATACTTTCGCCGCTTCAACCTTCCTGAAAAGTTTCCCCGAATACATATCTGCATGTGATTTCACTGAAAATCGTATACGTCTTATTGGTTTATTTATTTATCTATTTGTCTGTCTAGTGAATGAATTAATAAAACAATAAAACATAGCATATCAAATTTGTATATATGTTATGGGATTCGCTACAGATTGACAGTCCGTTTCATTGCCACATGCAATTCATCAGGCGAATCACTCTCTCTATATATATAGAGAGAGATTTTCCTGATGAATTGCATCCCTTTGGAACCAGTCAGTTAACACTCTTCACCATCTACTCCTTCCTTCTTGCTAAGGCCCAGCCCGTCTCCATTTTTAGCATACACTTACTTACTTATGATATATTTCGCTTTGGTCCGCTCTCAGATCAATGTTGATCTTTTTCTATCCCTTAGAGTTAGCATTGCTCTTCCAGTTTCCCTCTAAACTGATTCTGAGTTGGTGGTTTGTTAGCTTCTATATTCCGCATAGGAAGCAAAAGAAAATACTAACATTTCTGTAATACTGTACAAATAGATATAGCGAATACGATATTAATCCAAAAAGGTTGCCACATAATTCATATCTATGTTATACTAAGAAACATACAAACTATGAAATCATATGCTTGCCAAGAGAAAACATACGTTACATTTCTTTCTCCTTCACAGAAGATAGTGTAATGGCACCTCCTTGGTGGGGGTTGATCTTAGTGCAAGAAGGTGAATTCCGTTCAAAAGCTTATGAATCAATGATCATCATTAGAGTGACATTAACCTTTACATGTGAAATTTAATGATTAAACCTTTGTATTTTGTAATTTCTGATTTAAAATTAGTTTTTGCTAATCGCAACATTCGATCTAAATATTGTTCAACGAAAATCAAGAGGAAAAGAATTATCAGCGATCAGGAATTTATGTAACCGTTACCCTACAAAAGAAATCTATAATGTGTATAATATAAATGCATTGCTAATGATTTTACTGAACGCCCGTCCCTGATAGTCAATGAGCTTTTAGACAGGGGTCGTTAGCCGAGTGTTATCGTTTTTGGTTTTGTTTTTTGGTTTTGTTTTGTTTCTTTCTTTTATCCCGCAGCGACTGGATGCCTTACCACAGCATTGAAAATAAGAAAAAAGGGGATGTTCAGTCATGTGAACTTAATGCAAGCGATTCAGACAGAATGGATCTGTTACCCGCATAATGTACATTGCTCATAATGTTACTGTGGATATGCATTACTAAAGGTTTACTATAGAAATATATTATAAACGATTTTACAATAGAAATTCATTGTAAGGAAGGAAGAACACATTTTCATTGGTCAGTAATTAAGGCTAGCCATATTGACAGCGTAGGAATATTATATGGATAATGTAAATACATTACGAATGATGTTACTACAGAAATGCATTGGAAATCAGGAAGAAATGGATTATCAGTGGTCAGGATTTAATGAACGTTAGAATGACAGAATGTATTATGTATTTACATATGGCTGTTGGATGAAATAGTTGCATATATCCCACTAGAAACAGTGAAGAAAACAGGATATTGAATCATGGAGGCGGGATTTTTCCACTTAGAAGTTTGGCAAAACACGAGAACTATCTAAAATTAAAAAATGGGCATTATTTTTGCTGCACCCTATTATATACACACAGGCAGACACTTCACAGTAGAACTACTGGCGAAACACAATCGTGCTACTTCGCAGTTTCTTCCATTGGGTCTTTTGCCAGACTGAGCTGAGATTAGTAAATACCTTCGACTGTGCAGATGCATATGAATGGAAGTATTACATTCACAGAAATATACCCACATAGTCATCTGTTTATGAATATAACATTCAAATAAGTAAGACATTTATCGATTTATACTATTAGCGGATATCCTGATAATCACGCATACGAACTCGTCTGTTTAACGATTCTTTTGTTTAAAGACTTTTTAAAACGGGCCTTTTATTCTCTCCTTAGGCGATGCTACGTTGGGTCTGTGTATATCATCTTCATCAAAATCATCATCAGACCACACTGGCAAGCAACATATGCTTGCATTAAAAGACAGAAAAGGCGAAATTGACAAAAGTAGTGAGAAAATATTAAGAATAGCCGAAAGAATACTACGAGAACCTCTATGCCTTGAAAATAAAAGTACAACTGACCGACACTTCAGTAGAGAACAGTGATGTCCCAGACGTAACAATGAACGAAGTAGTTTTGTGCGCTACAAAATATGAAAAGCGGAAATTCCCCCAGGCGAAGATGGCATAATGATGTATCTTTTAGAAGACGCTAGAGAGGTCTATCACAACGGACTAGCGCAACTATCCATACAATGCATACGAGAAAATAAAGGGTCCCACATTTCTGTCTAGCAATAGATCCTACTACACAAGAAAGGAGATGATACAGACCTTGGCAATTACCGCCCTATTACTTTACTATCTAGCATTTACAAACTATTCTCTGTTTATATAAATATATATATAAATTACGTATGTTGGATTGCATGTGATGTCTTTTATACTTTGATATTAAAGTTGTTTTTTTTTATTCACACACACACGTCCGTGTGCAAAAATACTTACGTAGGACTCGGCTGACAGTCAGTTGATAAACCACTTGGGGAGAGGGATATGCGTGTCGTGCTTTGATTGGTCACCATGAGTGCTGAAGCACCACATCTAAGATCAATCAAATAGAGACACGAACGGGTAGTAAGCGGGGACAGAAAGTCGGAAAATTGAGAAATTGCAGTCTTGTATGCAGGACGAAAGAACTCGGTCTGCTTTCTCCAACAAGGAGATAAGTAGAGATTTGTTTTTTGTTTAGAGATCAAAAGAAAAAAAAAATGCTTTTCTCTTCTTCTTAGAGCGATGCCACACTTGTTATGTATTCGAATATGTAAATCTTGTCTGTTGAATTGTACGTGGCGTGATTTGTTCTTTGATATTACTGTTTGAATTTATTGTTCGGCCACACAGGCACACATACAGACACGCGCATGCGCGCTCACGCAAACAGACACGAGAGTATTTGCTGTATCGTCTTTTTCTAGCTCTGGCTACGTTGGAAATGAACAACTTGGTACAATCAGTTGTTGAGGACTCGACGACAATATATATATATATATATATATATTTATTTATTTATATATGCAAGTTTGGTTGAATACAACATACAAGGAAAACCTCTTCATCTTTTTCGTTAATCTTTCTTGTTTACGCACAAGAGAACGTATGTTAGGATTCAAATTGTATAAATAACGTCCAAACGTTATATCGGAACACACAGAATATCTGAATAGGATATCTTGAATAAACATTTTTCGACATGATTTCTTTATCGAAATATGTTTCCGTTGTTCTACGAAGTTAGACAAAGTTATTCCCTATATTGTTCGGTCTTCACCTTTGTTGTTCATTATAAGATGATGGTAATACAGGTATTTCTCGAGTACGTTATATCCTGTCCAAAATCAGCACAGATTGGGAGACGGGGTGGATTATGGAATACTGATATCTCTATGACAAAGTCTACGCCATAATGATTTTTATACACACCCTTTGTTTTTATCAAGCACGAAGTAATTAATTCGAATTTTATTCTGACAAGCAGAGAAATGTTCTCTATTTTATTTTGACAGAGCTGTTCCGAATGGAAGGCTGCTGATATCTTTTTTATTTTATCACCATCTGCGTGTACCATCGAGGATGTCGCAGGGTTATTCTACTTGAGCAATATTTATTATAATCCACTTTCAGCTTGCTTGGCCCGTCGAAGCTTCACTAGATCCCCGATAACTGAACACATTTCCAACTCTGTATGTCGCTGGACGAGGGTTTGGACTTTCCCAGTGTCAATTTAGAGTTATCAGTCTCCTAGACCTGTTTGCCAACCATAGCTGGGGGCGAGTGAAAAAAGATGAATTCATGCCTTTCCCAAAGGTATTAGTGCAGAGTAAACGCAGATTGTCTCAGCCGGAGTTTGGACTCGGTTCGCCCATTCCATTTTCCGTGTTGCCAACAGCTTTGCCACTCGAATCTCAGACCGATGATAAAACACGGATATAATGGCATAGAGTCTATCGTCACTGAAAAGGTTTCTTTACGTATTTCAAATTGTCCACTGACATCTTAATCATTTAAGACGACGCTCAGGATTATGTTGTATAATGCGGGTAGTATTTCTTCCTGTCGCCGAGAGAGATGAGAAGAGAAATGACATCTCGTTCCGGGGCTGCACATTTGCGGGAGCGACAATTCTGTGGGGGGAAATACATTCGGAGAAAAGACTCGCCCACGTGGCGGGAGAGAAAGACGACAACATTCAGGATCTTCGTTTTAAAATCTGGGTTCAGTTTATTCCCGTCGATAGCTTCGATTCCGGGCCGGTTCGCGGATCTTAAAAACCACCCTGGTTGGTTGAACGGATTTTCTTTTATTCGGCCGCTTGACACACTTTCCTTGCCCCGGTAATACGATATTGCCTGTTGGTCACGTACTCCCGTAAACGCGCGAACACACGAACTCAGAGTGCATTTCATTACAGTTACATCAATAAAGATTGTATTACAAAGCAAAAACCAGGATGCTTATCTTGAAAAGGTAGGCAATTTCTGGGGAAGAAGTATTTAGCATTTTCTGCGATGCAATATTGTGATCACCGTCGTTCAAAAAGGATATTTTACTTCAAGTGAACTTCATGAGTTCACGGTCGTATATTTAGGGTGTTTATCTTATCAACCTCACAGGAGGATTTTAAAAATGATACCGATGGTACGAAACAGTGTCAAGAAAGACTGGCACTTCAAATTCCAAACTTTGAAACCTCCTAGGGTTAATTTACGAAGGCTAAATGTGGTCCTGTTGTGGTTCAATTTATACTCAGTCAGTTTGAAGTTGCGGTAGAAATGACAGGCTAATATCGATATTGATTAGAAATTGGAATCAAATTAGCGGGACAAGTCTAGTTGGACTTTTGAGAAGGCGAATCGGTGAGGATAGAAGGAAGGGGGCTGTTTTGGCCGGGGGCTATTATTTGAAAATTACTTGGTTTCTTCGAGGCTAAAATAAAATCGGAATTAAAAAAAATATGACGTCAAGTTTAGAAAGAGAAAGAGATTAAATGCACAGGAAATGATTGTAAAGAATATAGACAGAAAGAGAAGAAGGATAAGGATAGAGAAAACATAAAAGAAGGAGAGAAAGTCATTTTGACAAAGGGTAACGAAAGTGGACGAATGAAAGAAATGAAGGGAACGAAAAATAATTCTTATAGGGCAATGAAAAAAGATGAATAAACAAAGTGAAGGGAAAGGAAGAACAACCCAGTACTATCATGATTTTAATCGTCCAGAATCCTAGATTCTTTTAAAGAGGAATCAAAGGA
Source organism: Architeuthis dux (assembly GCA_006491835.1). NCBI lineage: Eukaryota > Metazoa > Mollusca > Cephalopoda > Oegopsida > Architeuthidae > Architeuthis > Architeuthis dux. The sequence continues at coordinate 39,333 of VCCN01006862.1, read as the reverse complement.
TTAGTCTCACAGTGGACCCCTGTAATAATTATGATAATACCATTTATTACCCGTGACAAAACTCACGGATATATTTCTAAGTGACTTTTTTTTTCAAGTTAAAGAGTCCGTTATTTCAAATGATGGGCGAAGATATATATTTTAACAGCATAATTGTTGCCTTTAAGTGGAATAGTCCATTGTTACGGAGAGAGAACTAAACAGAGGAGAATCACTCTATTCATTATAAAAAAGTAAACTAGTTAATACTCGTGAAAGAATCGCGGATGTATTTGAATTTCTAATAAGAAACGAAACAAAAATCGTGAAATTTGTGAGTCCATGGCTTCAAATGGTGGGTAGGAGATATTTGTATAAGCAACATTTTTACCGCTGAGTGGAAGAGTCCAGTGTTACGGACAGCGAACCAAAAGAATCGCAGTGTTCATTATTAGAGTAATTCAAGTGTTTTTTAACAGGATTTACAAAAACAATGCTAATTTACATTCCAAACACACTGTCGCACAGTGGCAAGAAAACAACATGGACGAACGTGCGAATTCTTAATCCAGAATTAGCAACCGACGATACTACCGATGTGAAAGGAAACGGCCTTGGAATTCTGGGAGACACAGTAGTTGGCAAGAAATGCACATTTATGAAAACGTTAGCTGTTGATACAAGAAGGGGGTGCTCAACGTCAATCGCTCACGCTTTGCCATGGGCGATCCATATTTGAAAGATATTTTAGAAAAATCGAAAAAAAATCGATTGCTTAAAAAGACTTCCCTGAATGAATAGTGAACTCCAGCTCTTCGGCTCAAAACATTTCGATATCAATTTAACTTTCAATCAATCTGCATATCACTTGCATTTCGCTTTACGGAATATGAACTCAGTTTGTTCGCGTGTTATCTAACGTTATACACAGTTTTTTTTCAAATGTAAACCTCTCTGCTATCTCTCGAATTACGTGACTGTCGTCTCTTTTACGCTATCTTTAAGTAATTTTTAAATAAATCGTTTCTCACAAGACCTACTTTCTATATTCTTTGCAAACTGTTTAAGTTTGATTCTTCACCACGTCCATACTTCTTCTACTTCTTATTCTTTTTCTTCTTCTTTTCTTTTTCTACTTCGTTTTCCATCTACTTCTCCCTCGTCTCCTTTTCCTTCCTAATCTTTTTCTTTTTTGTCAATCTCCAAGACAAAGTCAGGAGTTGACTTTATGTTCTTGTCGTAACAAGAAAAAGAACAATCGTCATCAAAAGTTTGAGTGTAAACTAATATGTTAAATCACCGCTCCCTTACCGCGATTTGAACTCAATACCTTGTGATTGCTATGCAGGTGTCTTACTAACTGATCTACATTGAGAAGTCTCAAAAATAAAGGAAAATGTATTATATTTAATATATATACAATACAAAAGTTGAAGTTGGAGTGGAGTGACCGTGCAGCAGCCAGTCTTGTCGCCTTCTTCTATTACTACTACTTTCTAACTGCCGTTCTTTTTTTCTTATCGAGATGTTCTTCTTCTTCTTCTTATTATTATTATTATTCTTCTTCTTCTTCTTCTTCTTCTTCTTCTTCTTCTTCTTCTTCCTCTTCTTTTTCTTCTTGTCTTTTTTCTTCATTCTATTCATTCACTTCTCTTCTAAATGCCCCCACCCCCTGATCTTATTTGCGTTTAGGTTTTTCGTTCTCTTTCTTTATCTTCTTGTCCTTCTTGTCGCTCTTAGCCTTTTCTTTTTTCCCCCTTCTCGTCGTTCTTCTTTTACATTTACTCTCCACTTTCAACTTTCTTCTCGATTTTCTTCTCATTTGGGACTTCAAAGAATTGTGTTTCAACTGCATGTAGCCTTCAATAAAACATAGCTGATTTTCGTTTATAGTATTGGGAATAAATTAGAGCACATGTTGCTTAAAGCTTTGGTTGTATCAATTCAGAAAATATATATCCATTCTGCAGGAGGTATTTCACCCAATTTTTACATAGAGTTATCTAGAAAGAAAATCAGCGTCCATTTTTATGAAAGATGGAACTAACCTTTATACAGAAAAAAAGATTCTAAAATAGAAGTTCCAAATGAGATTAAACAGCTCACATGGCTGAGTCTATCACCTGACATGAAGACTTTTGAATGTGAAATTATTCGGTCCAGGAATCTTCTACAAAAAAATCTTCTAAAGTTTCGTTTCCAGACTTTTTTAACGTTTAAAATAAAATTCGATTCCCGGAAGACTAAAATATTTTGAAAATTCTTTTAATGTCAAGTTCCAAAAAGTATATGGTATACAAGTGCTACCGAAAAGTTCAGCGATTTGAACAGCGTACATGGAACAAATATGTTATGAGCTTTTGCTGCTACCCTTTGTGAGCAATCCTCTAACACATGGTTTCCACCAAATCCATTGATGTGATACTACATTTGGGTAGCACCATAAAATATCCCCCAGGTCACTCCCCCCCTATATATATAT
>VCCN01006858.1:1376477-1386833 GCA_006491835.1 Architeuthis dux | reverse complement strand
TTAAACCTTTCACAAGCACACATCATAAAAATCATATTTACGAAATATCTAGGGCCTTACACCTTTTACAAGCACACATCATAACAATCATATTTACGCAATAATATCTAGAGCCTTAAACCTTTTATAAGCGCACATCATAGCAATTATATTTACACAATATCTAGGGCCTGAAACCTTTTATAAGCACACATAACAATCATATTTACGCAATATCTAAGGCCTTAAACCTTTTACAAGCATACATCATAAAACACATATTTACGCAATAATATCTAGGGCCTTAGACCTTTTACAAGCACACATCATAACAATCATATTTACACAATATCTAGGGCCTTAAACCTTTTCCAAGCGCACATCATAACAATCATATTTACGCAATATATAGGGCCTTAAACCTTTCACAAGCACACATCATAACAATCATATTTACACAATATCTAGTGCCTTAAATCTTTTCCAAGCGCACATCATAAAAATCATATTTACGCAATATCTAGGGCCTTAAACCTTTTACAAGCATACATCATAACAATCATATTTACGCAATAATATCTAGAGCCTTAAACCTTTTATAAGCGCATATCATAACAATTATATTTACACAATATCTACGGCCTTAAACCTTTTATAAGCACACATAACAATCATATTTACGCAATATCTAGTACAACATACATCAGGGTTTACTACTTCGAAGCCACGCATAATCTTGAAGATTTCTCTCCAATCTATTCTATTTTCTAACGATGTTAATTCTAACACTTTTAGTCTATCCTCATACTTGTTAATTCTGACACTAACTTAGTTGCTCATCTCTGGACCTTTTCTAAAAGATTTGTATGTCTCTCCAAATACGGTGACCAGGCCTCTACACAGTACTCGAGGTATGGACGGGCATAAGTCTTATAAGGAGTCCTTGTCTATATATGAAAAGGTATGCTTAATCTGTCCTAGTACCCTGTTCGCCTTAGCCGCAGCGAATGATAGTTTATCAGTTACTATAATAGATCCTTTAGAATGTCGACTAAATGCATTGCACCTGAAGAAGGCCGAAGAATAGATAGGCCGAAACGTCGTGTTTACAACACAAATAACAAGAAGGATTTCAACCGTCCGAAGGACCATTTCAATATAATTAAATTGTTAAATGAAAGGAAAGCAAGTTTTTTGTTTCTATCCTTCTAAAATCTTGTTCAGAATCGATCAAGCGGATTGAACAAATTAGGTGAGGATTGTTATTGTCCTTGTTGTCACGGTACAAAATTTTTAAAAAACGTAAAAATAGGGACGTTTAAAAGCGATGAGGAAAGTTTTAGAATGGAGAAAAGGTCAGGATAGGATGAAGGCTAAAGGATTAGGGTGACGGTGAATGTTGGTTCATCAGTGAAAGACGGATTGCGGGGCTACGGGGTTAGGGTTAGGAGAGGATCCAGGGTTCGTCCAGGGTCTTCTGGAAGACCCTTAGAATTTTTCCGAAAGATTTTATTCATACCAAGTTTCAAATCTTTTCGTCTCAATACATGACAACCTTGAAGACGCCTCAGAATTTTTCCAAACGTTTTTCAAATCTTAATTTCAGTAGCTGATATGCCCTGAAACTCAATTTTAGCCAATCTTAGATATATCATTTTCAAAATTTTCTGGGAGAGCATACAGACCCCCCTAAAAACCACCACCTCCAAAAATAATCTTTGAAGATGGCCAGTCAACAGTCTGGATCCGCCGCGCGCGCGTTTGTGTGTGTGTGTGTGTGTGTGTGTGTGTGTGTGTGTGTGTGTGTGTGTGTGTGTGTGTGTTCACAGAATGTTAAACCGCAGTAAAATGCTACTACGTTTTCCAGTAAGGGGAACTCCTTCCTAAAAAACCCGAATCAACGCCAAAGAGGAGAACAAAGGAGAAAGAAAGAAATACCTCGAGACTCGGCGTTGATGGAATAATAGGAATCTCATGAGTTCCACCCGGACAACCTTTCCTATTATTCACACAAGTGTATAAATAGGAAATTGTGTTCCTGGAGTTGCTGACAAGATTCCTCGCTAGAAATGTCTTTATTCTGGAAAGGCTGACGAGCTATCTCACGGGACATTGTGACGGCTGTCATATCTGCATTCATCTAAACACAATCAAGCTACAATTGAAGAAATATCTGTGTGTGTGTGTGTGTGTGTGTGTGTGCGCGCGTGTGTGTGTGTGTGCACCGCGTTTACTCGACAACTGTTGTACAAAGTTGGTATTCGCCAGATATATTAGTCAGCACATAAGGCAGTACAGTGTCGTGTTTGGAGTTGTTTGGATCTGCGTTTCTCGAGAAATCTAATAAAAATATTTTTTTAAATTACAGATTTCTCGCCAGAAATGTCTTTGTTCTGGAAAGGCTGACAGCTCACGAAAGGTTTTGACAGTGTGTGTGTGTGCCGCGATTACTCGACAACTGTGGTTTTGTACGAAGTTACCGTTCGTCAGATATATTAGTCAGCGCACAAGGCAATACAATGTCCAGTTAGATGTTGTTTGGATCTGCGGTTTGCGAGAAAGTTAATAAAAATAAATACAAAATTACAGACTATAGAGCTTCCTCATAGTGTCTATAAATTATCTCCCTTGTCTTCCGCTCTTTAGAATTATCTAAATTTAGATATAAATATCTAAATTTGCAACACTGAAGAGAAGTAACCGAAATATTTCGAAGCCATAGTTTCGTACGACGGACGGAATATTATTTTACCTGACAATTATGGCAGGCTGCTCTACGCACTATAAAGTCCGGCCCCTTCCATACATGCACCTTTGGAACGGGTACTGCCCTAGTTTTTTTAAATTGTCAAAAATGGCGTATTGTTCTTTATTAATTCTAACAAGAAAAACGGCAACCGATTTTATGGTGTGGTCATATAGCTACGACGCAGGCGAGGTAACTGTACATGGATCAGCCCCGAAATTTAATCTTTAACCCACTCTCCAGAAAATGTAATTGAAATTCATTGAGAACTTTTGGAGATATTATGTAGACGGCCAGATGGATGAATGGACAGCCAGACAGACATGAGTGAATACATATTATACATAACTAAAATAACAACAACAAAAAACACCATGACTCACATTGATAGGAATGGTTCGTTTCATAACAAAACGGAATTAAAAAGTATTAGTCATGAGGATAGGTTAAAAGAGTTAGGATTAACATCGTTAGAAAATCGGGGAGACTTAATAGAAATGTTTAAGATTATGCATGTTTTAGAATTAGTAGATCCTGATGTATTTTTCTAGAAGGGAATACAAGGGACTGAGTGGTCACACATATACGGTAGAAGTAAATAGAAGTAGATTGAATATCAGAAAATAGTTTTTTAGCAATAGAGTGGTAGGACTTTGAAATAGATGTAAATGATTTTAAGAAGAATCACCATGTGTATTACACCACCGCAAAAGGGCCTTAAATTAAATTAAAGATATTGTGTAAGTATGATGTTATGATGTGGCTTGTATATATAATTGGCAATTCTTCCACTAACGCATCAGCCCCAGCCATTTTGAGTTTGGCAATTTTTGAATTGCTACAAGTGGCAATTTTTGAATGGCTACAAGTGGCAATTTTTGAATGGCTGTAAGCATCATTAGTTGCTTGGGTTGTTTTAAAATATTAATGATGTTTTTAATTATTATTATTATTATTATTGTCGGAAATCTGGCAATATCCGGGGCGATTATCGTGGCAATTGTCCGGGGCAATTATCCGTGGGTGCAATAGGGTGAAATTATCCGAGGGCAATTATCCGGGGCCATTGTCCGGTGGCAATTTATCCAGGAGGCAATTATCCAGGTAACAATTATCCGGAGAGCAATTGTCCGTAGTACTTATCCGGCGGCAATTATCCGGGGGGCAATTATCCGGGGTGAAATTATCCGGGTTGTCCTGGTGGTACTTATCTGGGGGCAATTTATCCGGGAAGCAATTATCCGGGTAGCAATTATCCGGGTAGCAATTATCCGGGTAGCAATTATCCGGGTAGCAAATCTGGGAGGCTTGCTGAAATCTGGCAATATCCAGGGGCGATTTGCCGAGCAATTATCCAGAGCAATTGTGCGGAGCAATTATCCAGTTAATTATCTGGGGTGCAATTATCTGAGGGCAATTATCCGGGGGGGGGTGCAATTGTCCGGTGAGCAAATCCGTCGCCAATTATCCGGGGGCATTTATCCGGTAAGCAATTATCCGGGGATTGCTCACCGGATAATTGCTCCCTGGATAATTGCCCCCGGGTCATTTTTTGGCCTACAGAAAAAAGATCAATTCCCTGGAAGAATGTTTGCTGAGAAATATCAAAGGTTCTGGGAGGATGGAACCATGAAGTTGCTTCAGAGATGACAGAAGAATAATCAAAAATAATTTACAATAAGTTACAATTACTTATAATAAAGATTGATTTATTAAGATTACTAGTTCTCATGCGACAAAACAACAAGATATATGTGTGAATCAGCTTCTGCTAATCCATAAAGTCTTCGTGGCCGATAGGTAAAAGCAGCTAGGCGTAAACTAGACTCCCTCTGGCAATGAGTTCGATTATTTATTATCCAACCGCGCTGTTATTTGTTGCCGTAGAAACAACGGCCCGAATTGAAAGTTGTATATAAAAACAACTGAAATTAAGATGAAGGTAAAAACTAGTCAAATTTAATTAAAAAATAATAAATTACAATTACTTCATCCAATAATAATAATAATAAAGATTGAAAACGGTAAATATTGTGCCTAAAAATGTTTTAAAAAGTCGAAAATAAGATATAACAGAGATTGTCTTTTATTTTTACTTGATAAACCAAAAAGTCTGTCTGTCTTTGACAACAAGCAGAAAGAGAGGAAGGGGTAAAACCAATACACGAATACAGAATAGCGGTTCTGCTGTGTGTGTGTGTGTGTGTGTGTGTGTGTGTGTGTGTGTTGCTGCTGGTAATATAATTACAACTACTAATGCTACCGTTGTTGATGTGTCAGTTTCGTATTCTTTACCAAAAATGAATACGAGGATTTTAGTTAGCAATACCTTGCGTTAACCTTTCAAGCAACTGTATGAACATACTGACACAGACCACAGATGGAACCAGGTCAAATATTCTGGGAGTTCCAGGCAGTGTTGCCAACTCAAAAACACTTTGCGTGCTATATCAATCCCGAAAAAGCGTCAAAAAACGCCAGAATGCACTAAAAACAAGCGGCGAAGAACATGTGGCGAAATGGACTTGCCCACAGGTGGTGGCCTGCTGTCTGTTTTGTGGAAGGTCCTGGAAGCAAAAGCCGAATGAACGAGTCGTCGACAGATGTAGAAGAGATGGAGCGCCAGTGACCCGTATGTGGAGCGCTAGCAACCCGGATGTGGTGAGCATTTGGCTATAAAAGGCCAGGCGGCGACAATTCGTCAGTCCGTTCTAGGCTTGCCAATCGAAGCCACGTTGGAGTTGTACTGTGAATTATGTTGTAGCGTCTCGGATTTCGTGCCAGTGGTGATAGCTTACCGGTGATAAGTGAGGAAGTGTCCCTTGAAGGAATCGTTCCGGTGCTGCAACGTTGACGTGCCATTTGACTTATTGCATCGAACTATGTCGGTGTTTTCCCCCAACCCCTTGGAAACTACATAGTTAGCCATTTTATGACCATTTAAATGACTAAAAATCGCTAGATTAGTCTTTAGAAATGTCTAAAAGTAGCCGTGTCTGTAGTATGTATACACACACAGACATGCCACATGTATACACACACATACATGCCGCATGTATACACACACATACATGTAGAATACACACACACACGTGTTCCGAATTTCCGATAAGTCCTGCTGCCGATACTTTGCAACATATGTATCTAAGTTCTATCAAAATTTCCCCTTCTGGTGACGTGTCACGATTTTTTTTAAATGTTTATATTTATTTCTGTCTTCCTGCCGGACTAGTCTCACCCTACCCACCCCCAAGAATATGGGTTGGTCTGGCTCCGCGGCTGCTAGTTTATAGAGTAACCAAGAAATGATTCCAAAATGAAAGAGATCCGAATTAATTCTATAATTCCTACACTATGGCGAACACCCGATCCTTAGTTTATTTTATTTATCAAATTTCCACATTTACCGGCTGAAAAATGTATAATTTCCTTTCAACATCAACAAAAATATTTTCGCACTAGTTTGACTGCCAAAAAGCGCTAAATTCTTTTTAAATAGCCAAAAGAAACGCCAAAGATTGCCAAAAATGAACCCCAAAACGCCAAAAAGACAGTAAAAGTGGTCAAAAATAACCAAAAGAAGACCAAAATGTTTAAGCTAATTTGGCGCTTTTTGCACTGCCAAAACAAGAAATGCGATAAATTTAGCGCGAAAAGCGCTAAATTGGCAACACTGATCGATTGATTGATTGATTTGTTTAGCGGCATATCAACATTTGATGGGTCATTTAATGCCGAAATCAGTTTAAAATTCCCCTAAAATAGTCTTGCGACTTTGGTGAAAGGTTATTTTTTAACTAGAGTCTTGCGACTTTGGTGAAAAAACCGGGGGGGTGGCCTTACCGCTCTGCAGAGTATGCAGTCGGCGTATTCTAGGCCCCAGGCGAAAGGGCCGGGCAACACTGATCACGAAAAAAAAGATCTGTCGTAAGAAAAGCTAGAAATGATGGATGAACGAAGTCTCGGCATAAATCTCGTGATTTCTCGTCTTACTCGAGAAACGCTTGTCGAAAGAGTCGACACGCATCATAGACTGCACAGATATTTCATTTTAACTGAAACTATTAGAAACCATCAACCAAAACTGTCAATATAGGTTTCTTCAGTTTTTAGGTGATTCGGCTGGCTATGTATGTGTCACGTGTACAGGACACACCAATGGGGCTCGGGGGCTGAACATTTCAACATTTACTCTTTATTGTTCTCAGTTTGTTTTTTACCCCCCCCCCCAAAAAAAAACATATTCACCGGAGACAGAGATGAGTTCACCGAAGTTCGTCGAAGTCGAACTACCGAGAATTTCGCCCATGAGCGTTTGAACAAGCGTACATTACGCCCCACCATCACCCCCGGAGACAGTAGTTAGCGTTACCATACCCCTGTCACCAAGTTAATTGACGAGAGACCAAAAGGTCTAAGTCGCGAGAAGAGAAGGAATCCTTTCGCAAACAAATGTTACACAGGCCGACGTCAATAGACAAGGTAAGAGATTTTGCTTCTTCTTTTCGTCCTGACCAGTAGCAATGCCTTCTTTTTTTTCTTCAAATTTCTAATGCACAACATGCAGATTGTTGAAACTTACTAAAACGAATTTAATTAGATCTGGCCTATTCTTTTTCCCAATTTAGCCAATAAAAATCTACGATAGGCAATTAAATCTGATAACAGTAAACGTACAATCTTTATTAAATATTTGTCCTGGAATCTTAGTATATAGTTATTTTCTTTGATGAATGAGTGACTTGGCTCCGCGGACGGAGATTGGGAAGGGTTTTCCACCTCTTTTTCAGGTTCTAAGACGGCGGGACCTTAAGGTGAAGTGAACGTGCGTACAGCCTAACCACCCTTTAAACCAGGGGTGGGCAAACTTTTAAACCCGCAGGCCACATAGAACATCTGTAAGGTCTCTAGCAGGCCGCATTCAACTAAAAACTCAATTTCCAAGAATATACAATATATTTTCACATAAAAATATTATAATTCATACAACAGTATTATTTGGTACACAACGATTTAAAGCAGTGGTTGGCCAACCTTTCTCCCCCGAGGGCCACATGGAATATCTGTAAAGTCTCTAGCGGGCTGCATTCGACAAAAAATACAATTTCTTAAAAAAATAAAATTTATGTTCACATAAAAATACTATAATTCATACAATTGTATTATTTGTTACACCAATAAAGTAACAGTAAAACTGAATTTAATATTATATTGCTTCATAAATATTACTGAACAGTTACGCAAACTCTTAATAAGATTTATGCACAAAATTTGAAATAAGATATATCAAAAGACTTTAAAATAATACCCCGTCCTTCGCTATCGTACGTTTCTGTTTACAAGATAGCCGCGAAATCTCATTGTAGGCGCGTTATTCTATACGAGAATGTCTGGGATCGCACAAATTGACATTGCCGTGCAAGAACGTTCGTGGGCCGCACAAATAAGCCTCGCGAGCCGCATGTGGCCCGCAGGTCATAGTTTGCCCACCACTGCTTTAAACCAAGGGTTTTATGTGCTATGGTCCCGATGTGGTGCAGATAGCAGAAAGACTCCAAGGTTTGACAGGAGTTTCCTTCTCCTGGTAGATGCGAGCTAGCCCCTTTGTGGGAGTGTTCCTATGGTAAGGCTGACCTGGGTACTTGAACCCCTGCTCTTCTTAGCCTGTGCAGTTTTAGCTATACGAACCATACTTGGCTACACTGGGCGGGTTAGGAAGGAATTATTTTTATATTTTGTGTCAAATTTGGAGGACAATAGAGTTAAGTATTAAATCAACTTTTTTATCGAGTTTAATATTTTTTCATCATGGAAACTTAGCCCTGGGTAGGCTATTTTTCGTCAATTAAACGGCTTGATGGCCCAAATAAGCGATGGATATTATCACAATCATACTTGATGCCTTTCTGGGAAGGAGGAAGAAAAGTGTGGGATCAGAGTTGCCAAATTAGCCATTTCTCTGCTAGATCTAGCCGATTTCCCCCCCCCCAATTTAGCCAATAAAAATCTACGATAGCCAATTAAATCTGATAACAGTAAATGTACAATTGTTATTAAATATTTGTTCTGGAGTCTTAGTATATAGTTATTCTCTTTCATAAGTTAGCCGGAAATGGAAAAATTTAGCTCATTTTAGCCATTTTAAAAATTATGACATCATAGCAGCTGGTAAAAATTGATGTGAAACACCTCTTCCTTCCTTCCTTCCTAATCAATTTACATTTGAACACATCTGATACATCTAGGTGCTTGCCGTTTATGTGCTATGCAGACTTACCAAGTCTCCCGCATTTTGCGTAGTCCTCACGCAACATTCTTTACCTACAACCCCCCCCCCCCCACACACACACACACACACAAACACACACACACGATTTTTGTTGAAACCTGAAAAATTCATATTCAAAGTTAAACTCTGCGACAACAGAACCGAAAAAACAAATCGCTTCTATAGATAAAAACGTGTAATGCTTAGGTACTTCATCAAGGAAATATCGTATACTTGGGATTTATACTTTTCTTTAACAAAGGTATCGGATAACTGAGTTCTCTATCGATTTATATTTAAAAATTGCAATTGTTCGTGTTGTGTGGTGTATGTTTTGTATCAAAGTTTAGGGCTGAACATTCTATTTACAAGCGTGTTGTGTTGTGTGGTGTATGTTTTGTATCAAAGTTTAGGGCTGAACATTCTATTTAAAAGCGTGTTGTGTTGTGTGGTGTATGTTTTGTATCAAAGTTTAGGGCCAACATTCAAAGATCAAAACACCTTGGGGCGCTGTAAGTCCCTCAAGCTGTTAGATGGATCAAGGAAATATTTTATACTTGGCATTTATATTTTTCTTGAACAAAACTATCTGATAACTGAGTTCTTCTCTCTCGATGTATATGTTGTGTTAAAAAGAATTATCTTATCAAAGAGAGAGTGTGGAAGGTTCTGATGTTGTTATTTTCACTTCGATATTCTGACCTTAACTTAAAGAAAGAATTGCAATGGTTCGTATTGTGCTCTGTGTGTTTTGTATCAAAATGTATTGCTATTTCCAAGCAAGGGTCAAAAATCAAAACACCCTGGGGGGTTTACAGCGCCCCCAGACACTTCCCAGCTGATTTACTCGCGTACTTCGTACACACCAATGGTATCTCCCGCATTTTACTTTACTGACCTTGGCAGGTCTGGCTATGATGACGTCATGCACGAAACGACATACAGGCGAAATTCTTCACTGGGCTAAATGTAACCATCAGTTGTTAAATACATATAACATCGTAGTTCTCAAACTGATGATCTTATTTAATTTTGGATTTCTTGATTTTATGATAAAGGCTTCAAGAATCGTGAACCTTTTTTTAAATGCGCTAGCATCTATAGCGGCAATTGCGTCACTGACTGACATACCGGAATGTGTGTTACGTCCCTTGCTCAGTGTTATACACGAAATGTGAGTTACGTCCCTTGCTCAGTGTTATACATGAAATGTGAGTTACGTCCCTTGCTCAGTGTTATACAGGAAATATGAGTTACGTCCCTTGCTCAGTGCCGCCAATCTAGATGTTTTTGGTATTTAGTAATATTTTTTATTTACTTTTTAGTAATAAAATAAGGAATATTTTCTATAAATTAAGTAATA
>VCCN01006858.1:1335817-1349244 GCA_006491835.1 Architeuthis dux | reverse complement strand
CTCTCCAAATACGGTGACCAGGCCTGTGCACAGTACTTGAGGGACGGACGCACAAAAGTCTTATATAGTATAAGGAACGAGTCCTTGTCTATATAATAGGCTACTATGTAGTAGTAGTAGTAGTAGTAGTATAATGAACATGAATATCAAAAAGAAAAGGAAAGTAAGAATAAGTAGAAAAGAAAGAAAGAAAGGGAAGAAAAAGAAGGGAAAAAGATGAAGAGAAAAGCAAGAAACAATTATTCCATCCAAGAAGCAGAAGAAAAGGCCGAGTTACAATAGGAAGCAGACGGTAGCGATTGGATTAAAAACCGTCAGGAAAAACTATCACCAAAACTGTCAGCATAGGTTTCTTGAGTTGTTAAGTTGGCTGGCTATCTATGTATGTATGTATAGGCTCCGCCAATGCAGCTAGAGGGATGAACATTTCAATATTTACTTTTTATTATGGTGTTTGGGGGTTTTTTTTAAAGCATCTAAATAGGTTTTAAGCTGGGGTTCAATTTGCAATGTAAATTTATGCTAATCTGGTCTCTTAGTTTGTGTCCGGCTGCATTCACGTTTTTTTCTTTTTTAAAATTCAGACATGTTTTTAGTGGTCACTGCCCAACAAAGCTGTCACCAAAACTGTCAACATAGGTTTCTTCAGTTTTTAAGTTGGTCTGTCTGTCTTGCTGGCTGGGTATATATATATATATATATATATCACGCGTATAGACTGCAGCAATTGAGTTAGATTATTATGTCTGGGAACATTTTTTAAATTCCCCCCAAAATAGGTTTTTAGTAGTTCAATTTACAATGTAAGTTTAAGCTAAATGTGTTCCTTAATTTGTATCCGGCAGCATCCACGCTTGTTTTTTGAAAGTTCGGACTGTTTTTAGTGATCACTGTCCAACAAAAGGTGAGAGAAGTAATTTATTCATTGATCACCCTTTTTCCAAATGTTGACTACCTCCAACACTTCCAAAAGACGTTGTTTTTTTAGTGATCACTGTCCAACAAAGGGCGAGAGAAGTAACTTATTCATCGAACAGCCTATTTTCCAATTTTTTTAATTGATCACCCCCAACATGACATGCTGCCAAAATCCGATGGTCGCCTGACGGTTTCTATTGAGTGACTAACCAGACCTGCAACTTTTCATATCACTAATCCGCCCTGTCCAAGTTTCGGTTATCGGATAATCTCCCCTTGTCTCTCTCTCTACAACAAACGTAGATGATGTCTATTTACACAACTCATACTAGAAAAATGATTTGTAGCCGTGTACTTATAAAATGACGGGCAAGGCTGTAAGTGAATACAAACATAGGCATCGTTGCGAAAGATAAATGGGCTCCGGTGAAAAGACCCGAGACAGAGAGACGGGAAGTGGCTGAAAGGAACAGAGACACAGAAAGTGGCTGAAAGGCGGCGATGTGTTATCAAATTGGGTTCCACCTTGATCAACAGATATAAGTGCCGCTTGAAATCAAACTAACAACCATCCTAGGCTGGCAAGCGTTCGACAGAGCAAGTTCGATCTTCAAGAAAGAGAAGATCCCATTAGTTTTAAGAAGAATGGTTTATAACCAGTGTGTCTTCCCGATAGTCTCCCATGGAGCTGAAACATGAAAAATGGAACAAAATGTTTGAAGATTTCAGCGTGAAATCAACGTGAGAAAATTTTAAAATCTGGCAAAATCAGCATATTATTCGATTTTAATAAAAGTTTCGATATTTATTTATTAAAGGGCGAATTTAAAAAAAAATAATTTTCCTTCCAAATTTCGGAGAATAACATTTTTTTTCATATGATTCCTACCCCACCTTTTATTAGTTTGATGATTTATCTATTTTATATAATGATGCTTTCGTTGATTTTACACATTTTACAAATATATCCCTCGAGATACTAATTATGCTTACCTTTTTTAGAATAATATCCAGGAACTGCTGGAACGGAATTTTTACTTAGGGATTAAAAAAACAGGAAAATTAAGTAAAATTAAGAAAATCCTTTTTTTTAGTTTTATTCGATTAATTATCATTCTGGCATTTGATCTGTGAAAAAGAATTTTTTTTTTCACTCAATATTATTTTTAAAAAATATTTTTCATAATTCTTATCGATTTATTTCGATATCTTATAAATTCTTTAATTGCATAATTTTTATTCCTTCTATGTCTTGGTTCGACTGAAACTTATATAAAAAATATTATAACAAGGATGAATAATTAAATATAGTGAAATGATGAAAAAATATTTACCGGCTGTATTTTTCATATATTTTATTCTATTTTTGTTTATGTAAATTGACCGCTATTTAAAATTATGGGAGCTGCAGGCGATAACATGCCTTTTTTTGCACGGGGCAGATGTGGTGCATTTTAATCGTGTTCGTTTTTTTCCACACAAATATATGTGTACTGCATTGTCTACCATACTTTTTTTTAAATCAGATGTCGCTTACACGCTTGGAGTTTTTTTGTTCATACCTAATGTGCAGGCAGTCCTCTACTTTCGTACCAGTTACGTTCCTGAAAAACGAAATGAAAGTTGTAAGCCCGAATCTTGAATCATTGAATCCCTGAGGGCTAAAAACGTACGAATTTCCGAATCTCGAGTCATTGAATTACATATTAATTAGGAGGTCCAATTCCCATGTGAGTTACTAGGTTTCTCTTCGGGATTGTGACAATCAAAACATAAGAAATACGCCCATATCAATTCTTATATCCCCTGCAGAGTCATTGGAATCATTTCCAAAGATAACATACATGGGTGAACCTGATCCATGAGACAGAATGAGAAAAATTAAGGACAATAAAATTTAATTAATTAATAAACATATTTATTGATATAATTATACGCTAGTGTTATATAGATTACTAATCTTTTTTTTTTAATATCAAGTGTTTGTTGAACACCGCACTTCTCCTTGAACCTTCTCTTGATAAAGGAGTCCGCAGCATGCTGTATCTTTATCGATAGCTCTACGAACATGTAAACTTCTTTTTGCATGTGATATCTTATCAAATTGGGTTTCACTGAAAAGAGCCGAGACAAAGAGACGGGGAAGTGGCTGAAAGGAACAGGGACACAGAAAATGGCTGAAAGGCGGTGGTATGTTATCAAATTGGGTTCAACAGATATAAGTGCAGCTTGAACTCAAACGAAGAACCACCCTAGGCTGGCAAGTCTTCGGCAGAGCAAGTTTGATCTTCAAGAAAGAGAAGATCCCATTAGTTTTTAAAAAAATAAGGGTCTACAACCAGTGTGTCCTCCTGATAGTCATCTACGGTGCTGAAACATGGAATTTAAAAACAAATTGACTCTCAAACTAAGAACCCTGCAACATACACATGAAATAATTATGCTAAACATCACATGGACAGATCAGAAGACATCACAATATATTAGAGAGCGGACAGGCATCAGTGATATCAGACAACTGCTGGACATCACGACATGGATCCTTCGAGATCATAAGCGAAATTATGGCTGGAAAAAATGTAAGATGGCGTGACGATTTAAACAAGTTCAGAATGTTTTGGGGAGGGCCTATGTCCAACAATGGACTCTAAATGGCTGATTGATGATGATGTCATTAAATTGGGTTCCTGTCTGATCATCAGCTATAAGTTCTGCTTGAGTGAAATTACTCGGCTCAGTAGTAACTTGACCCAAGAGTTATATCAGTTGAATGATTGTGCAGCGTCAGTCATCTTCTCGGGGGCAGAATACAGTGGGCGTTCCACAAAGTTCTCTTGCGCGATGCCGTTCAACCGCCAGGGCAGACACAAGACGATGACGCTATTGTTTCTGAAATAACTCACTTTCGCTGGACAACCTCTTGTAGAAGTAGGTGTTGTGTGCCTTTGATTATTTCTGTTAGCGAAATGAACCAAAAATGATGTAGAAACAAATAAAAGATTTGACTTTGTTTAAAACACAGGAACACAACACTTTAAACTATACTAGGGTAGTGCCCGTCCCAAAGGTGCATGTTTGGAAAGGGTCAGACTTCATGGTGTGTGGAGCATTCTTCTATAAGTGTCATGTAAAACAATTTTCCGTCGTACAAAACTACAGCTTCGAAGTATTTCGGTTACTTCCTCCCAGTGTTGCCGATTTAGATATTTTGTATCCAAATTTAGATAATTCTAAAGAGCGGAAGTTAAGGGAAACAATTTATAGAAACTGAGAAGAAAGATTTATAATCTTTATTATTTTATTTATTTTTATTAGATTTCTCGTGAACCGCTGATCCCAAAAACATCAAATTCGACACTGCAGTCTTGTGTACTGACTAAACTGACGAATTTCAACTTTGTAGTCGATACACACACACATAGAGATTCCTTCAATTGCAGTTAGATATATGTATTAAAAAAAACACTTTCTGGGATGAGGTGTTGTCAGTACAGGTTGTACCTCTCTAATCCGGCTCTCTGTTGTCTGGCAACTTCGATGGTCCGGCACGTTTTGCATCTACTGCCATTAGTATGTGGATCTGCCGCTAGAGTTATTCGGTTCGGTTTCAAACCGCAGTTTGAACCGTAATTTAGCGGTTTATAAACCGACTCGTTGAACCGAATGTGTAAAAACCTAACCACAGTTTGAAACTCAATCGAAGATCTATTAGTCCGGGGGCCAGCAGGGGCTACTGTGCACCCCCACCCATCTCCATGATTCTACATTAGGATGTCCTCTTTCAGAAAAAAGATGTTCCCAAGAAAAGGGTTGGGAAGAACTACCTCATTTGCATAAAACAAAATGGCCGCCAGAACACACCAAAAATACAGAATCTTATATCTCGTCTCCCAGTTGTCATATCTGAGTACTTTAAAAGGCTAAATCCTGGGTTAATCAAATTTTCTTCTTGGGAACATCTTTTTTCTGAAAGAGGACACCCTAAGGAACATTTTGGTACCCTAAATGGAGAATCATGGGAGGGGGTGCACGGTAGCCGCTGCTGGCCCCCGGACTATATAAATTCTACAACTTTCGATGTTTATTTTAGCATAAAATTATATATGTAGTTATTAATTCTTTCTGAATCTTATAGATTATTTTCAATACAACCAATTGAAAAGCATAAGCAAACAGAAATAATTTGGATTCTGTGGACAAACTGACAAACAGACAGACATGGGTGAATATATAACCTCTGTCCTAATTTGTTGACGGACATCAAGAGAGAACAGAAAGAAAACATTGAAAAGAAAAAAGAAAGAAAAACAGAGAATACCCGGAAAATAAAGAAAAAGAAAAAGGGAAAAGAAAAGAAAAGAATCAGAGAATAACTGAAAAATAAAGAGAACGAAAAAGAAAAAAAGTAGAAACAAAGAAAAAGAAAAAAGGAAGATAAAAAAGAAGAAAACGAGAAAAAAAAATAGAAAATGGAAAAGAATAAGGAAAAGAAAAAATTGAAAAAAGACAAATAACAGCAGAGAAACAAGGGAAAAAAGTAGAAAAAGAAGACGAATGAAAAGAAAGAAAAAATCGAGAAAAATAAGAAAAAGAAAAAAATAAGGAAAAGAAAAAAGAAAGACAAATAAAAGAAGGATAAAAACGAGAGAGAAAATGGAAAAGAAAAAGGTAGAAAAAGAAAAACGAAAGAAAGGAAGAAAAACAGACAATACCCGAAAAATACGGAAACGAAAAGAAAGAAAAAAAGAAGAAGAAGAAGAAGCTAAAAGCGATGAGAGAGGTTCGTTCAATCAAAACAAAGATCACGAATACAAGATGGGGTCAGTGATATGAGCGTTTCTATCTGTCAAGCAAATTCATTCACTCACTCACGCGTCCAGTCTCGCGTGATTTTGCCCGAACGGGATCTCCTTCGCAGCGGAAACGTCTGAATAAAAAGCCACTTTCAAAACGCCGATAGCTCGTCACCAAATTATGCGTTTCAGACCAAACAAGATGGCGGAAGAAATATGAAGACACCGCAGAGGCGTAGAATTTCCGACAAGATAGGGATAATAAAAAGAGTGGGAAAACAGGTCCGGTTAATCACACATTGGAAACCGTCACGTGACATGCAGCGTTTAGCCACATGCAGTGTTGGGGGTGATCAATTACATGAATAAGATACTTCTCATGCTTTTTGTTTTCGAAAAATAAGCGTGGGCGCTGTCGGACACGAACTAAGGGACAAATTTAGCATAACTTACATTGTAAATTGAACCCCTCACTAGAAAATTATTTTGGAGGGCATTTTAAAAAAAATGATTTCTAGACATAATAAGGAGTAACTATTTACATTTTCAGCCCTCTATCTCCATTAGTGCGGCCTGTACGCGTGACACATACATACACGATCGCTGCCACTCAATACGAGTATGGCGGTTAGTAGGAGAGCACACTTACATGTGTCCTCCATGGAGCAGCGTGGAGAAAGGACTGGGTGCACAGTCCGTTCCTAGCTTAGCTAGATGTTCCGTTAATCGGTGGCAGAGCATAGGCTGAGACGGCCGCATAACAATCCTGTTGCTGTATACAGCAAATGGTATTCACAGACAGTCACTGGGTAATGACCAGGTTCAACGTAGCTTAACTATCGGTGATCTTACGAGAACCGGTTTATCCAACGCAATTTGGCCGTATAAACTTAGTTATATATCATTTTGTATGCATACTTACATACATAGCCAGCCAGGCAGAATCACTTAAAAATTGAAGAAACCTATGTTGATCCTATGTTGACAGTTTTTGGTTGACGGTTGAAGGATAGAGAAAGGACGAACTGAAGGAAAGCGATCTTGATACAGAGAGAAAATGGAAGGCCGTAAATCGCGAGTGGTCGAAGATAGTTTTATCGGCTGTAAATGGTGGAAAAATAAGAATAAAAAGTGATATATATGCTCTCTGGAGCTCTTGTCGCGTGATCGATCCCCGATGACTATTATCCAACCGTTGAAGCAATCACGTGTACAGCTTAACCCATTAAATGTGGGAAGAGCAGCTCAGTTGCTGGGTTCTAAATGCGGCGGTTACTTTGATTATATAGGGTGGCGCAAGATAAGCCGAACACTTTATTAACAGGGGTCTACATAGACCAGTGATTCCCAACTAGGGGCGAATTCCAGCCTTGTCTAGAGATAGGGTTTTCTGCACTATCTATCAAGTCGAAGGCTCGAAATAAGCTCCACGTTGAGAATGATTTAAGATGTGCTCTCTCACTAATAGACCCACAAATCGAAGGCTCGAAATAAGCTCCACGTTGAGAATGATTTAAAATGTGCTCTCTCACAAATCGAATAACTAGTAGCAAAAAAACAATAACAGAGATCACATTGAGTGTATATCAGTTACGATAGCAGAATTCTTATTTTTTGTAATAAATCTGAATTACAAATGACGTGTTCTAATTATTTTCGCTTGCTTTCTTTGAGTAACAAATACACCGCAGCAGCTGTCCAAATATAAAATTCGTACGTATCTAATTGTACGTAAAATAAAGTTGTTATTTGAAATTTTTCTTTGTTGCTATTCAATACATGGAAGGGGTGAATACTAGTAATATTATTGACAAAAGTGGGGAATAATTCGAAAAGGTTGGGAACCCCTGACATAGACACTTGATAATTTGCCAAGAAATCATTCATTTATGCTCTTTCTCGTGTATAGGTTGACGCTGGAGTTTCGGTATTAATGATCTATATATTTATATAGGAGTATTCTGTTTGTGTGTTTGTTCGTGACGCTATCACGCTAAAAATAAGAGACTCATTGTACTAATATTTAGCATGAAGACTCACATGACATCCAGATCTACACATAAGACCCCCTTACATTTAGTACATTTGTATCTGCTCTCTCGCCGTTTTTCATTTTGTAAAAATACTTTACACCTTCCAGTGGGGTTTTGTCATCTTGCAAACGTCTATGGCACTGGACTGACGACTTGCTAAGACGAGTTATCTCCTCCGTGCCACTGGACTAACGACTTATCTCATCCCTAGCAGCGAACAGGTTAAAGTTTATTTGACCTGGTTATGGAACTTAAATGAGATATTCGCTCCCCAACTAAGAACCATGCAATGTGCCCAGGAGAGGACCATGCTTAACATCATATCGTGAGATCACAAGATAGCACATTAGATAGTAAACAGGGTTCAGAGATATCAGAAGAAGAACAAATATTAGAAAACTCAAATGGCAATGGGCTGGCCATGTTGCAAGAATACCAGACAACCGCTGGACATCACGACTCACAACGGGGATCCTCCGAGATCATACGCGAAATTGTGGCCGGCAAAAAATAAGATGGCGTGATGATTTAGACAAGGTCAGATGGTCCGCAGCAGTGTTCCCCCTAAACCTGACATTGCGAATCTTGTGGCAGAGAAACAACATCATTCCATCGCCCGGCTATTGAAAAACATAATTATAGTACACAGACCAGAACCATATATTAGAATTCAAATACATTTAGAATAAATATGATTTTTAAAAGTCAAAAATTGTTTATTATTGTAGTTCATTGATTACAGTTTAAAAACTAAATGCTAAACTAAATACTAAATTAATAATAAAAATAGGAGTTTTCAAAGTTTCGAAACCACATCTTTAAGTTGAGCGCGTGCACAACCAGTGCACAAAGGAAATTAATGTGTGCATAAAAGATTTCAAATTCTGTAGATAGCTTACTGAGTTTTTATTGAAAGAATATCGATTCCCCGCGTCGAATTCCAAAGTGCGCACGTACTTTTGTCACGGGAAAAGAATTTGACCAACATAAGATTTCTGTGCACACACTCACTACAAAGATTTAGCTACTACGAAATCTACTTAATTTGGTCCCAAGACATTTAATTGGTTCCAAAAATAAATTATAATTATAATTACTTAATTTGGTCCCATACAAATTTGAGTGGCAAATGTCATCTGGTAACCCTGATCAAAACCAACTGATGGAAAATTGATATCTCAGTTTTTCTTTTTTCGGAGAATTAAAACTGAGGACTTTTCCATAAAAATTGAATCTTCAGGGTAATGAAAAAGGTGAGGTTTGGGCATAAGTATATGTCTGGTCTACATCGACACTTGATAATTGGCCAAGAAATCATTAATTTAAGATATGTTTCGTGTATAAGTCGACTCTTGAGTTTTGGCCAAGGAATTAATAATTTATGACATGTCCTGTGTATAGGTCTGTTATGATATGCTGCCACGAAAAGGTTATTCCGGGGTCAAACACCTGTGCGGAAATGTAAGTGACCCGCTCACCTTGGGAAATAGGTATATATAATAGGTATATGCGTGGGTGTCCAACAAACAGGATGTGACACCTGCGTGAGAGTTCGAGAAACCTATAAAGCAGACCAGGACAGACAAGCAGATCGCCTAAACCAGGCTGGAAGGCACGAGACCGCTGTCCCTGTTGGGGACAGACTGTATATATAGCTTCCGAGTCCTTCCTTTCTTTCCTGGCACCAGGACATTCACCCCAGCGTGCAACAGGTCGACACTGGTCTTCTCGCCAAGGATTTATTAATTTATGCTATGTATCGTCTATAGGTCGACCCTGGAGTTTTGCCCGAGGAATCCTTAATTTATTATATGTCTCGTGTATAGGTCGACTCTGTAATTTCGGTATCAATGATCTATATATTTATTTAGGAGCCTTCTGTTTGTGTGTTTGTTCGTGCCACTATCACTATAGACATTTGGTCAATAAATCATTAATTTAAGATATGTCTCGTGTATGGGTCTGGATTTTTCGCCAAGAAGTCGCTTCGTGTATAAGTCGACTCTGCCAAGGCATCAATGATCTATATATGTATTTAGGAGCCTTTTGTATGTTTGTTCGTGCCCATAATCACGTTAGAAATACGAGACTCATTGACCTAATGCGGGACTTATTTGACCTTGTTATGGAACTTAATCGAGAGATTCGCTCGCAAACTAAGAACCATGCAATGTGCACAGGAGAGGATCATGCTTAACATCACGTGGAGAGATCACAAGACAGCACATTAGAGAGCAAACAGGGGTCAGAGATATCAGAAAAACCATTAGAAAACTCAAATGACAATGGGCAGGCTATGTTGCAAGAATGTTTGACAACCGCTGGACATCACGTCTCACAGTGGATCCCCGAGATCATATGCGGAATTGTGGCCGGCAAAAAATAAGATGGCGTGATGATTTAGACAAGTTGACAAGTGACGCTCAGGTACTTGGGGAACGTCTATGTCAGGGGTCAGCAACCTTTTAAACTCTGCTGGCTGGAATTTATCAATGAGTGGACGCTGGGCCTGATGAATACCATAAGCAAGCTTGAAATATCTTTTAAAATATATATAGTTATATTTTGCCTCAAATGAATACCACATTCTAGAAAAGCATTTGTGCTTAAACAAGGATACCAATTAGTAATCAAATAACTCAATTTAGTCACAGTTTATTTCAATCAAGGTATCTTTCGAATCTATTAAAAAGACACAAAGAATCTTTGAAACATAAAAAGTAAACATAATATCCCAATACCACGTCTTTTTTTAGATTTGACTAGTTTTTACCTTCATCCTAATTTTAGTTGTTTTTTTAAACAAACCGAAGTCAGATATACCATAGAATCCATTAGAAATTCCCGTCATTCGCAGTTAATGGTTAAATGGTCGGATCTTAGAATCGTTGGTTAACAGACCTAATTTTCTCACAGTCACATTAGTCCAGGAGCCGTAATAGGGCACCGTGTGAATTTCTGAGGGGACTAATGAAACCGATTGGACTTGTTAGTGGTCCACTTCAGTGAGTAAAAATAACTTAGGTAGACATTCCAGATCAGTTGCAAAAAAGGTTTTAGCGCCATTTTTCATAATGGCAGATTTTCACAGTGTTGCCCTAGTCAGAAAAGAAGAATTTTCATCAAATATGGGCATATTGTATATCGTTGGGAATGAAATTTCATGTTGTGTAAAGTTTACAAATGAACCATATGCCTCAGAGCAAGTCAAATGTCATAAACCCTTGTGTTCTAGTGAGGTGGCCGGCGCGGCACTGCAGGAGCAAGAAACGACTTCAGAACAGGGTCATCGCAGGAACATGGAATGACTTCAAAATTCACCATATGCATCAGTCGCAATCAAAGGTCAAGCCAGCCTGTTCACGCCTTTTCCCGACGACAATCATTTTGCCTCCTCTTTTGTGTGATTAAATAAGTCGCAACTCATGCATATTCATGATTGGGAAGCCGTTAAAAACGGCTTCCTGCGCGCGCATGCGTTTCTCGGACATTGCAAATGGCGGACACGCACGCAAGACACAAACGCGGTCTCGTCGACTGGGGTAAGTGACTTTCGAATTCATCACACCTTATTTTGAAATGAAACACCTGTGTGGACTGATAGGACTACATCGTTCTGTTTAATGTTTTCATGAACTCTCCCGATACAGGTTTACCCCGCTATCCAAAGGTAAACACTTGTTGTAAGCCGAAATAGCGTAAAGCGAAGATGCAATTACCAATAGTTTACATGGGGAAATCTTTAACGCCCCTGACCCCCCAAAATGGTGATGATGGTATGTTAGGGCGAATCGTTGGAGGTTGGGGTGGTGGAAGGTACAGGAAATTGAGGTATAGGCGAGAGAGGAAGAGGGTTTGCGTTGCCTCTATAATGGCTCGCTTCAAAACAAACAATGGATGTTATTTTCGCGTTTCGCCTATTTTCGTAAAAGCGAAAATGTTGCCTAAAGCGAATTTTCTAAATGCCAGGGATACCTGTAATTCTTTCTGCAAAGTTTTGGTCGATCCGAAACAAGACTGGAAAGTGAACTTACTTACCCCATCACATTCGGATATTACTCCTGAAGACGGCGGAAGAATAGAAGGGCTGAAACGTCGTGTTAACAACACAAACAACAAGGAGTTCAATCGTCCGAAGAACTATTTGAATGATCACCGCCCAACAAAAGAAGAGAGAAGTAAATTATTAATTGACCACCCCCAACACGACATGCTGCAAAAAGACGTGACGGTTTCTATTGAGTGACCAACCAGATCTATTTCGATTTTATTTTTATTTTTTATTAGATGAAGCATTGTCAACCATTGTTAACTTTTCTGACTAGTATTTCTTTCATCTTAATTTTAGTTGCTTTTCATCGCAACCACCCAGGCCGTCGGTGTATGTTTGCTAGGAAACTGCCCAGATCGGTAATGCCTGAAAAGCCTGGTTATCCGTACCAGCTGCTCTACTGCTTGAGCTAGAAAAGCTTTACGACTAGCCGAAGTTTAACCATATAGACCAGTGGTTTCGAAACTGGGGTCCATCAAATAATTGTCAGTTGAAAATTGTAATTAATATCATGAATTTATAATTAGTATAACTGAGCTCTTTTTGTACAACTTACCTTTGTGAGCAGGCTTTCTCTGTGATGTTCTAGGCAAAAAATAAACAATGAAACTGACTAAATGTTGAACATGACAAGAGAATTAACATGTCAGATATTAAACCTGACAACCGAATCTTGTGACAGAGAAACAACATCAACCATAATAATTGTACACATATACGTACCATATATTAGGATTCGAGTAAATGTAATCCATTTAAAGTAAAAATGATTTTGAAAGGTCAAAGTTTGCTCATTATTGTAGTTCATTAATTACTGTCTAAAAGTTAAATAATAAAAATAGGGGTCCGCCAGAATTCTAACTTTACTTTATGGAAGGAGTCCTCAAGTTTTCAAAGTTTTCAAACCACTGATATACACTACTAAATCCTTCATTTTCCCCGATTGCTCGGCGCCATATTTGTTATTGGTTTTATGTACACTAGTCGTATTAGTAGTTGTAATATTCCTTTATTCCTTCTTGAATAAACATTTTTCCAAAATGGTATTAAGTGACTCTAAAAGCCAAGTCAGTCTCCTGAGATGAATTCTATTTGGGTCTTGAAATATATAATATGGAACCTTTGTACTTGAAATGGATGAATTTAGATCATACGGAACATCAATAAGCTCCTTACTTCTTGTCTTGTGATGTATGTATAGACCAAGTCCAACGGTCAATGGTGTTACAATTGTGCTGATTAGACCTCGATTAGACCTCGATTAGACACCTCTTTAGGCTGGTACATAATTTGTCTTTGTGTCTTGAAAGATTGAAGTATCAACTGCGATGCAACTTCGACCCTTTGGCGTTGTATGTTTTCGAGCCTGTTGTTTGGACCAAATAGAATCCGCCTTAGTAAGATTGCGAGCTGTATTGGAGACTTGAAATTCTCGAAAGACCCTGCAAACTTCTATTGCTCATGGTTTTCCAACCTTCTTCTGATAATCTTTGCTGCTTTAAATATGTCGTCAAATTTCTCTGCTTCTCTCTGCTGTATGGCAACATCCAGTGCATGGTCATCAGTTTGGTCACTGAAAAGTCAATCTGGCTCGTTGGCACGTGGAGATTTCTTGAAAGGCACATTTTCTAT
>VCCN01006858.1:1161021-1171907 GCA_006491835.1 Architeuthis dux | reverse complement strand
ATATATATATATATATATATATTAGTATAAATGTATATATATATTAGTGTAAATGTATTTATTGCAATTCAACTTTGAGGACAACATACTTTGTAAAGAAGCGTGATTCCATGAGTTTACCCTGCTCTTCAAAATATTCCATCTATACTTTTAAGTTAGTTCGATTCCTTGTTCTACTCAGAGTTACATATAGTTGACCATGGCTGAATACAGGCTGCGGGAGGAACAAAAACGATTGTCCTTGAACGAAATTTATTTTTCTGACGATTTTCCACAACTCTTCATAGTATGTGGTTTTTCATGATTTTAAAACAATAAGGCAACAGAATTGGGTAAAAAACGAAACTGTCACATCATCAGCAGCAGTAGTAGTAGTGATATTACCAGCAGCTACACACACACACACACAGTAGAGCCTTTGTCCATTTTGTGTCTGTGTGTCCGCAGTGCCTCTCTTCTCTTTCTGTTTGCTTTAACGTGACAGAAAACTAACAAACAAACCAAAAAAGTGACACGGCACTTCATATAAGACTTAAAAGGGTAGGGGAGATTGTGTTGCGCCAATCTCCCAAAAGCAGCGTTAGAATTCCTGGTCTTCACAAACACTGAGAAGTGGGAAATACGCAACTGTCTTGTGGAGCACCCTGTGAGAATCGAAGTCACTACATCAGTAAATTAACTTGTCAGACGATCTTGTTAACCATCACACTTCTATATGTGCCCAAGTAATCTTTTCTATACAGGTTCGCTCGCTATCCTAAAGTAAAGCGTACATATAAAAACATTTCGTAAACTGAAATTGCGTAAAGCGAAGAAGTAATTAGCATTAATTTATATGGGAAAAAATTGAGCACTCCCAGACCCCAAACATGGTGATAATGGTATGTTAGGCGTGTCTACGTTGTGTTTCTTTTTACGCGTATGCACGTGTTTGTGTACTTTTGTGTGTTTGCTTCTAAGTATGCTTGTGTGTATGTATGTGTGTGCCCCTTTGTATACCCTTATGAGTGTGTGTGCCTTTGTATGAATGTGTCTATCTACTTTGTAACCTCTTTGCATCTATGTTTGCCTGTGTATATCTGCGTGTGCCTCTGTGTATGCTTGTATGTGTACGTGAGCGTACGTCTTAGTGTTTCTCTTTCTGTGTGTACGTCTGTGTATGCCTTTATCGCATTTATAGATACACCACAGACACATGCGCTCGTGTGTCTGTGATGTATGTAAGTGGTTCTTGACGGAAATTAATTCATCAGGGAAAGGTTGAATTCGAGGAATCTCGCATTGAAAATGAAAAATTAAAAAGAAATTCCCGGAAAGGATATAACTTTTAACTTCCCGCTCACAAACTAGTCATATCTGTGGGTGGGTCTGCCTCAGCAGGGCTAGAAAGAAGAACCGTCTACGAAGTCATGAAAATAGACCACATATGAACTATCAAATAGCTACAAATTGTTACAACTCTGTCACGTCTGTGGAAAGGAATGCAAGTCAGAAGGCGTGCTGAAAAATCAAGCTAAAACATACGGAAATTGTGCACCGGGTACCCGTACCTTGAAATCTCTTGTGTGCCAATATTGTGCCCGATATTTAAAATCTCTGGCTCGGTTAAAAAAAGCCACATCCGTTCTTGCCATAGTTGAATGATTCTTACAACTAATATCATGTGGTGGCCATACTCGGAATCGAGGCGACAGCCGTCATGGATGTATGTATGTGATGTATGTATACGATGTATGTATGCGATGTATGTGGTGTATGTATGCGATGTATGTGATGTATGTACCCAGGCAACGAAAGAGCGCAATGAGTCTCGATAAACAACAACTAATCCCAAATTCCTCACGACACAACCAGTTCCCGATTGCTGACCCCGTTTACAGGTTTTCCTGAGAGAAATTGGAAAAGTGAGGTTATTACATAATATCATTGAATAATATGTTATGTAATAATAGTATTACAATATTATTATTACAATTATTTTATTATTATATCATAACTAGTATAGTACCCATCAAAATGACGGGATTATTTACGTATAGATGTGTATACATTTGTTGTATAAATGTATTTATTGCAAACATGATAATTATGATGATTAAATCTGGTCTAGTGGGTGATTCATCTTTATGATGACTAAAACTGATCTATTTGGGTGATTATGATAATTAAATCTGATCGTATGGCCTAGATTGGGTGATTCGTCTTTATGATGATTAAATCTTGTCTTATGGCCTGGATTAGGTTATTCAACTATGCTGACTAAATCTGGTCTATTGGGTGACTATGATGATTTAATCTGGTCTTATGGACTGGATTCGGTGATTCATCTTTATGATGACTAAATCTGGTTTTATGGCCTAGATTCGGTGATTCGTCTTTATTATGATTAAATCTGGGCCTGCACACGTGTGCAATACATTTGAGATATTGGATATTCATGAGGTGGAGTTTTAATGATATTTTCCAGGTTCTTGTTTGTATAGTGAAAGCCAACATTATCAGGTTTTTCCAGGCTCATCTGGTTTGCGTTTATAACCACCCTTGACCACCCGTCTCCGAAAACGAGTACCAACATGATTCAAGTTTCTCCAACTGTTGTTCTTTTGGTCACCAACTTTGAGTAGCATATAGTCCGGGGGCCAGCAGGGCCTACCGAGCACCCCACCCCCATGATTCTACATTTAGGGTACCAAAATGTTCCTTAGGGTGTTCTTTTTCAGAAAAAAGACGTTCTCAAAAAGAAAAAAGTTGGGAAGAACTACTTCATTTGCATAAAACAAAAAGCTGATAAAATTATCTTTCTAACGCTATATATCATCATTATCAGCAGCAACAGCAGTTATAAGTCCACTGCTGGACAAAGGCCTTTTCCAACTCCTTCCATGACGACCTATATTGTGCTAACATCTGCCACGTTTTACCGGAAAACGTTTCTATCTCGTCCCTCCATCTTGTGTCTGGTCTTTTCCTACTGCGTTTACTGCCCATTGGGCCCCAGTCGGTTAGTCTTTTCCTCCATCTATTGTCATCTATTCGTGCTAGGTGACCAGTCCATCTCCATTTTTCCTGCTTAATTAGTTGTATAATATCCTTCACCCTGGTCTTCTCTCTGATCCATGTTGATCTTTTTCTATCTCTTAGAGTTATCCCTAGCATTGCTCTTTCCATGGCTCTCTGCGCTCTTCTGAGTTGGTTTTCAGCTCGTTTGGTTAAATCTCCTTCATGAATTAAATCCACAATTTTGCCTATAAAGCATACTTGAAATTTCCTTGTAAAATACTGAAATACCTATAAATTAATTATGGTAAAATAAAATGTATTTTTGAATTCCTCGTGTCTGAAAACCATGATTTAGTCCTTTAAAGTACTCAGATACGTCAATTGGGAGACGAGATATGAAATTTGGGGGGGGGTATGTGTGCTGGCGGCCATTTTGTTTTATGCAAATGAGGTAGTTCTTCCCAACCTTTTTCTTGGGACCATCTTTTTTCTGAAAGGAACATTTTGGTACCCTAAAAGTAGGATCATGGGGTGGGGGCACGGTAGCCCCTGCTGACCCCCCGGACAAATAGATTAATCTTAGTCAAGCACTGGACGTTTTCCTGGACAATTTCCTTCTAACACACGGATTTATTTCCATATCCTTCAAGACTCCACTCATCTCCCGAAACTTAGCAGAAGCACGTGCAATTCGTACCTCAATGAAGAGAGAGCGACAGAGAGAAAGTGAAAGAGAGTGAGAGAGGGGATTGCTGTGAGATAGACAGAGAGAACACTACTATGACAATGTCTGTTAGCCCACAGACTGGATTATAAATAGAATTAGACCGAAAATAAGATCCAGCATCCGATAAAGCTTCACCCGAAGAGGGTCATCATCTTTTCATTCTATACGAGACAAAAACAAATACAAGTTAAAGAGCTTCCTGACATTTACTATTATACATTTATTATTTTCAGACCAGTTTCCTCGTCTTTGTTATCTCTATTAAAAGGTTTCGGCCGCTGTATACTCCGGCATTCTTTCTGTCTGAATTTCTGGGACACGGCGTTGTTACTATTATACATTGGTTCTTCCAAACCAGTCTTTTCGTCTTTATCCAAACGTTTCGGCTTCTGTATTCCCCGGCTTTTTTTCTGTCTGAATTTCTGAGACAACATGTTGTTACTATTATACATTGATTCATTCAGACCAGTTTCTTTTTCTTTGTTGTCTTCATCACAACGTTTCGGCTGGTGTACTCTCCGGCTTCTTTTCTGTCTGAATTTTCTGGACAAGGTTCTAAATCAATGTTCAGGCCGCTCCAATGGAGCTAGAGGGCTGAAAATTTAAACATTTACTTCTTATTATATCTAGAAAAGTTTTGAACCTCCCTCCCATAGGTTTTTAGTGGGTGGTTCAATTTACAATGTAAGTTTATGTTAAACTGATCCCTTAGTTTGTGTCCGGCAGCGTTTACGCTTGTTTTGTTTTGAAAATTCGGACGTTTTAGTGATCACCACCCAACAAAAGGCGAGAGAAGTAATTTATTCACTGATCACGCCCTTTTCCAATTTGTTAATTGATCACCCCCAACACAACATGCAATGTAAGTTCATACTAAATCGATCCATTAGTTTGTGTCCGGTAGCGTTCACACTTGTTTTTTGAAAATTCGGTCTTTTTTAGTGATCACCACCCAACAAAAGGCGAGAGAAGTAACTTATTCATTGATCACTCTTTTTTTTCCAATTTCTTAATTGATCACCCCCAACACGGCATGCTACCAAAAGACGCTAGTCACATGACGGTTTCAGACCTACCGCATTTCGTGGGATACTCCCGCATTATGAAGCCAAGTGATGTCTCCCCTCCACGCATTTGTACGAATTACCTGCATTGAAAAAAAATGCCTGTAAACATTCTCCCCCTCCAATTTGCAGACCTACCAAGTCTCCCGCATTTTGTTGATTAACTTGGTTTAAAATGATGTTAAGATAGGTTTTCAATACACTGAAATAGCTGTTTTAAAGCTAGTAAAATTATGTTAAGATAGGTTTTCAATACACTGAAATAGCTGTTTTAAAGCTTCTAAAATTATGTTAAGATAGGTTTTCAATACACTGAAATAGCTGTTTTAAAGCTGGTAAAATGATGTTAAGATAGGTTTTCAATACACTGAAATAGCTGTTTTAAAGCTTCTAAAATTATGTTAAGATAGGTTTTCAATACACTGAAATAGCTGTTTTAGAGCATCGAGATTTGAGAATTTCTAAACCTAGGTCTGCTGTTTCTATTGACTGACTAACCAGAACTGTTTTAGAGCCGCCCATTCTTCCTTCCCATTCAGTTTCGTGGCATCAATTTCCATCCAAGGTTTCTACGCCATTCATATTGATTAAAAGACGATTTTATGAAATTCTATCTTTTTTTTAATTGAATAAAAATAGATTGTTACAACGTTCCTTGAATTACTGAAGTCAAACGAAAATAAATACAACACTCGCCCGCTTTTCGAAAGTTCGCATTACGGCACTTGTTCGTTTATACGATAAAGGGAGAAATGCGAAAATAGCGTTCAGTGATCAGAGTTACCCTTTGACTTTATCAAATTGAGAGAGAGAGGGGGGGTCGAGGCAGGCTTCGGAGACGACCGCTCAGTCCGTATCTGTGAGACATTCTGTTTTGCATCCGCTCTGTCAGTCTCATTTGTAATGTGGTTGTTTATAGTTTCTAAAGGCTGAATTAATTCATTTTGTTTAGTCTGTATATTTTAAACTATGGCTATTTTGAATTCACCTGTGCTCGTTTATTAAACAGATTTCTATTTTTAGGTATTTTCTGTCAATGTTTTGACTCGTATTTGCCTTTCTCCGGAGTTACCCTTTGATGTTATCAAAAGTACCACTGTTGTTTACCAAAAGTGTCAAGTCGATTGTTTTAGTTAGTGTCAATCTGTATATTTTGAATTTCCGATATTTTCTTTTCGTTTATCTATCTATCTATATATCTACATATATATATATATATATATCCATTTTCATTTATGCACCCCTTCGCTATGATATACCGTCAGTAAACAGCGCAAATCTGAAATAAAGAGAGAGCATTCGGCAAGACTCGAACTCGCATCCCTTTTCCCTTTGGGAAGCCTGTCTTAGTGCGACAGATGCTCTACTAATTGAGCTGCAAAAGCCAACATCGTTTTTTCCGAGTGCTCCAACGACTACTGACTTAACCTATAGTATTATTAGTCCACACCATGGCTGGTGGTTGTCGCGAGTCGTTTTAGATGCAGCGTGCACCTTCGTCCTTGTACTTCCAATCACCCACACCTCCGACGACCCAGCCTATCATGCTGACCACTGATTCAGGAAAGTTCAAATTCCGTCTTATACGCCGATATATATACGGTAGCCCTGTACCAGACAAAACTAAAGCTGAACTAGCATTCCAAAGGAAATTATGAATCGCCGCCACCTATGTATGCTTCTTTTTATCCTGTGAATTAAACAGTGGTGGTGGGCAGTGATCACTAAAAAGTCTGAATTTTCAAAAAAAACAAGTGAGAATGCTGCTGGACATAAACTAAGGGTTCAACTTACATAGTAAATCGAACCTCTAATAAAAACCTATTTGGGGGTAAACTTTCAAAAAACAAAAAAGAAACCTTTTCCCTACTCATTAAGGGGAGTGTGTGTGCACATTTTCAAGTTTGTACTATGAACGGTTAGGGCTGGGTGAAGTCTGGATGCATACATAGATACATAGATACATCTAAATGTCTGAACACATGAATAACCTAAACCCAGCAACAGTATTTAAACTAGTGTTGTGGGTAGCGGTGATTAATAAAGATCTATAATCATCTAAGTTGGTCCATTGGAATAAATATTTGTAGTGTTTTTTAAAATTGTATTTTATTACAACCGTATATTTCAGTATATAATGACTGAGTGTATAAGACGACCCTCAGAATTTCAATTCGAAATGTAGTGTTTTTTCGCTGTTCTCTATTGCCACTGGTGACACACTAAACCACATCATGTTACGGTTCAGATTTTGTACTTGGTGTAATAAGACGACCCCTGGTTTTGGGATTATTTTTTAAGGTTCAAACTCTGTCTTATACATCGATAGATACGGTAGCCCTGTACCAGACTAAACTAAAGCCGAATAGAGATCTATAGTCGTCTAAGTTGGTCACTTGCGGTGTTTTTTTCCAAAGAGCAGACCTATTTCTGTGATTGCTGTTAGTTTCGTTTGCTGTTCTGTTATTTTAAGTTATGTTAGACAGGTTTGTAATACGTCTTACTGAGTCAACGAATGAAATGTTCGTTTACACAAATACAGC
Organism: Architeuthis dux; assembly: GCA_006491835.1. Classification (NCBI taxonomy): domain Eukaryota; kingdom Metazoa; phylum Mollusca; class Cephalopoda; order Oegopsida; family Architeuthidae; genus Architeuthis; species Architeuthis dux. Next base: position 1,164,573 of record VCCN01006858.1, on the reverse strand, counting down.
TTTTGTTAAGCTAAGGGCGTTATCCTTTTTAATAAGGATTAAAAATAACACGTACGAGACATCTCACTAAAAGTCAAAAGTACAGACAGATAACAATACAGTCAGTGTGATACTTCGGAGAAATATGACCAGAAATAGTCGCCTAGTTCCTGTAATTACATGGGAATAAGTCTTTGGAGGAATATGTATGTATCTTATCGTAGGGAGAAATACGAAAAAGAGAATTGGGTAGTTCCTGTAATTACATGGGAATAAGTCTTTGGAGAAATGTGTATGTATCTGTTTGTACTGAATGCAAAAGGATAGTCAGTGTGATGCTTCGGAGAAATATGACCAGAAACAGTCGCCTAGTTCCTGTAATTAGTAAGAACTCAATATAGGTAAGTTTAAACTACTATTTGTGTTGCCCTTGATATCACGAGTAGATTTTATTGGGATACTTTTACCCACTCTATCTGAAAGTAGAGCGTTCCCATGGCAAAAAAAACTTTCGTATGCCCAAATGGCGTAAAGTGAAGAAACAATTACAATTAATTTATATGAGAACAAAATTTGAGCGTTTGCAGACCCCAAAAAGTTGACGATGGTATGTTAGGTATGTATGGTATAGAGTCGCGTGGGAAGGTACAGGAGACTAGGGTGTAGGAGAGAGAGGGGGAGGAAGAAGGTGCGCGCTGCCTCACTGAACAACCACAATCCACTGCATGTGGTGTGGACATGCATATGCATGAACTAATAACACTATAGGTTAAGTCAGTAGTCGTTGGAGCACTCGGAAGAACGATGTTGGCTTTTGTAGCTCAATTAGTAGAGCATCTGTCGCACTAAGACAGGCTTCCCAAAGGGAAAAGGGATGCGAGTTCGAGTCTTGCCGAATGCTCTTTATTTCAGATTTGTGCTGTTTACTGACGGTGCACCATAGCGAATGGGTGCATAAATGAAAATAGATAGATAGATAGATAAACGAAAAGAAAATATCGGAAGTTCAAAATATACAGACTTGATCGACTTGACACTTTTGGTAAACAACAGAGATACTTTTGATAAGATCAAGGGGTGACTCAGGAGGAAGGGAAATAGGAGTCAAAACATCGACAGAAAATACCTAAAAATAGAAATCTGTTTAATAAACGAGCACGGGTGAATTCAAAATAGCCAACGTTCGAAATATACAGACTAAACAAGATGAATTAATTTAACCTTTAGAAACTATAAACAACTACACTATAAATTAGACTGACAGAGCGGAGTCAAAAGAGAGTGTCCCAGAGATACGGATTGAGCAGTCATCTCCGAAGCTGCCTCGACCCCCCGCTTCTCTCCCTCTCAATTCTATAAGAATATCTGTGTTTGACAAAAACTTCTGTAATAAAATACAATTTTAAAAAACATTACAATTGTTTATTCCAAGGGTCCAACTTAGATGACTATAGGTCTTTATTAATCACCGCTACCCACAACACTAGTGTAAATACTGTTGCTGGGTTTAGGTTATTACGAATAAACAGAGTATATTCGTTTCCAAGAAACATCGTCTCCGTCTCGAACCTTCGTTACGTTCCAGGCCAATTCTTTCCAGAGACCAACCTCCGTCTTCCCGAAGTCCGGACACATCGTGCGCCCTGACACCGTCCACAACAAGGAGTGACGAAACCAACCAACTGACGTTAAACGTTTGTCGCCAACCTCCAATAAGGTGATAACGTTACAATATGATTCGGGTGTATTGTGAGTTTCAGGTTAATTCGAGTGTTATTGTGTGTGATGTCCGATTAGTATGTTCTTGTTTGCGTTTGTGTGTGTGTGTGTGTGTGTGTGTTTCTTCTTCTTAAAAGTGGGTGCTTCTGTGTGTACATATAGATTCATACATACCCCCCCCCCCCTTTCACCTACCAACAACGCTCTCTTTTCCGAGTTGAGTATATATTTCACACAAACATGTGATTGGATTGCACATACTGGAGTATTCTGCACTGCAGAAGAGCTTCTGAAGATGCCGAATGAAACTTGGTGAAATGCACCCAGGCTTATCGTAATGATAATAAATATGTTTTGTTTTTTTGGGGGAGGAGGGGGGGCTAAAATTTAGGTTTTTCCTAGACATATTGTTTAACTTAATAAGGTGATAAAAACCGAAGCTTTTGTTTTGCTTGTGAGTTTGATCATGTGTGTGTGTTTGTGTGGCAGTAGTCATAGGAGCACTCGGAGGACGCATGTCCTCAACGAAGTGTGTAGTCAGTCACTATCTCCCCCCTCTCTGTCTCTGTCTCTCTGTCTCTGTCCCTCGCTCTCCCCCTCTCTCTCTCACCGTGCTTTTCTCTTCATTTTTTACCTCCCTTGCATCGTAGCTATATATGAACTAGTTTTCATTTAGTTTTTAGTTAGTGTATGGCATTGGCAGAGGTATGCGCTCTCTGAGTGCTTTCTACTTCTCCATTGTTTTTCACTCTCTTCTCCTCTCTTCTTCAAGCCCCTACCGTGGATCCTGCTAACAGAGTTTTTTTCCCAACTGGGCGCTCCACAAATTAAGCCTTATGCCAGATGTGTCAGTATACCCGATTCTAGTCCGCTCGGTTAGTGTAATGGTTAGCAAGTCTGCCTCACACGCAGAAGGTCTTGAGTTCGATTCCCGGTATGAGCGAAGAGTGTGGAAAACTCTTCTTTAGGACAAATTTCCCCGTGAATTCAGCAGCTAATTGAGTACACGCTAAGCCAGGGGTGTCAAACATGTGGCACGCGGGCGACAAGCGTCCCGCCACCCTCTTACAAGTGGCCCGCGACACACTTTCTGCTTCAGTCATATCTTGTACTTTAATAAATAGAAAAATGAATATAAATCGAAAAGAATAACAAAAATAGAAAAATTGATATGAATATTTTTTTAAAATCTTGTATAAATTAAATAAAAACTTTAAGAATTAAATATTCTAATGATTTGAATAATATTTGCTATTTTTTCTAGATTTAAAAAAAATGTATACATTCATTTTTCTATTTTGCAAATTTTATGTACATAACCTTAGCCAAGGTTGATATTCAGCTAATAATAAACACGTCAGCCAAAGCGATCTGATAAAGAGAGAAATAAAAGGAGTGTTTCCTCGAAATAAAATACTCAGTGGAATTCTACCAGTGAAAGAATAATAACTCTAAGTCACTAACCAATTTGTTAATAAATCTACAGAAAGGCGGGCCGTGTAGTTGCTTAGACTCTGAACAGTACTGTCAATTTAGACGTAACAATTCTGACGAGATATGCTCTTGCCACCACGTTTTTTTAGCGTAAATAAAAACAAAAGTGTTTGTGAAATTTATATTTGCTTTATTTTATAATTTTGTTTCATTTTGACCTTCTCTGTAATTTGTATATCTCGATAAATTGTACATCTCGTTAAATTGTCATCGGTAAAGTGTTGTCGTTGAATCTATGACGTGAAAAATCAATTGACGAAAACCTGTTTAAACTGCAAAGATACCCCTTAACGTTTATGGATTTAACCTTTTTTAGCGTAAAAGACTCCTGTCTACCATCTGATCTTCGTTAATTCAGTC
>VCCN01006858.1:1104571-1117577 GCA_006491835.1 Architeuthis dux | reverse complement strand
TACTAGTAATCTTATTGACAAAGGTGGGGAACCACTGGTCTAGAACACTGAAATTGAAAATATTTCTCCATATTTATCATTTTCATAGTTTATTGCTGGTTTTAGAGAGATGTTTTTTCTTTCTTTCTATACAGGTTTAAAATTGTCTCGTCTTTTTCCTTAGACAAGACTACAAAAAAGAGTGGTCAGTTTTATTCTACGTGATGTGGAGGCGCGGGACAATATGACACCATCTCAATCTTAGAATACATTGAATGGTGATGTTGCTACAAATATTAAAAGCATGTGAATTATACAATACAATACTGGATAGGTGTGCCACCAAGACAGGATTGTATAATACTGGATAGGTGTGCCACCAATCCTGTAGTCTGGTACATGAAGATGGTGACAATTAAACTCAATACACTGTTGTCATGGTCTGCTAAACTAGCACATTCATCATTATCCCACGGTCGCTTCGCCGCCTTTTGGCTAGGATCAAAGTGTAGTTGTACAGGATATCTTGACCAGCTGGTCGGGAGGCGATCGTCATTAGCATGCTCGGGATTCGTCCTGAGAAGCTTTTGGGATCCCTTACACCCCCACCCACCCTTTTATCCCCGGTCTTCATGGCATTTGTCTCAGTGACAGGGATTTGTGATTCTCCCCCCTCAAATCTCTAGTTACGGGAACATGGGACTCCCCCTACTGAATCCGGCACTACATGACCCACCAAGAGTCGATGTGCTGTTAAACAAAACAAACAAACAAACAATTATTAACCCACAGCAAGGTGAGATGATTCTCTATTTACTAAGCTTTGCTTAGTCTGGTACATGGCCATAAGTGTGGAGCACCAGGGTTTCATGTGCCCTAGGTGAGACTTAAAATTTTTAATTTGGTATATGATATATTTAATCTATATCTTTCTAAAGATATATGTGTATACCTTCATTGATTATTCTACAATCCATAGACTGTACTTGAAGTTTTCTCGTAAAATGCTGAATACTTAGCTTCATGTTTTGGGCTGTAACTCTTTAAGCCCAATAGATACAAATTGACAAGATACACTGTTGGAAAGCTGACAAGATTCTCTTTCTAATGGTATCTAGATAATTCTAGATCTAAATTGAAGCAATTCTAGATATAAACTGAAAACGAAAAAATGGCCTGTTGGGGAAGGGTGTTCGATTGACCTAAATTTTATCTTATAAAATTTGAGGTATTACATCTTTGTTTTTCATTGGTTTATGTTCTGTGTTTAGCTGTGTTGGTTAAAAACGCATTTGGTTAAAACTGTATTTAGCTGTGTAAGAAAAGAGAAACAAAGACAATGTGTTCAGGTCTATAGCCGCTGGTAAAAGAGTGTTCTCAGCTCCCAGTTGCAGGCCGTCACTTCCGGTATTGAAAACGAGGCTCCCTGTGGGCCAGCTTCCACTTCTGCTTGTTTATTCACATTAAACATACAGACGAAAGGATACATAAACATTACACTAGGCTCAGTATCTTTGAAGGGTTCTAATTTTGGTGAGGGTTATTGTTGTTGTGATTGTCATTACCAGGAGGAAATAAAGTCGACTCCAGAGTATGAGGTTGATAATTGCAAACACAATAGACGCAACTGTTGGGTTGTGATCACTAAAAACGGTCTATTTTTCAAAAAACATGTGGGCACATACAAGTGACCAATTTAGCATAAGCTTACATTGAAAATTGACCCCCCCCCCACTAAAAACCTATTCAGGGGGAGAATCTTCATAAAATAATTTTTTTATAAAAATGCTTGTTCCCTACCCATTGAGGGGAGTGTGTGTACAAAATTTCAAGTTTCTATGAACGTTAGGGCTGGGTGAAGTCCGATTACATAGATAGATATGAAATCAAATGATGGATAATTTTATATCCGACAGAATATGATAATTATAAAGACATTTATTAGTTGAGAACCTATATTTGCCCAGCACCGGTGTTAGCAAATGCTAAACGGGCGGCCTAAAATACGGATGTGCAAACGGAGAAGCCAGCAAAGTGAATGATTAAGAGACTCCTGCCTACCATGAGTTTTGTTAGCTCAATCGGTAGAGCAGAACTTGCATATAAGGAAGCTTCCAAGGTGGATGCGGGTTCGATCCCCGTATGGAGCTCGTTTCTTTATTCACATTTATGATTTAGGCCACCTGTTTAGCAGTCACTCACACCGGCGCCAAGCAAACATAGGTTCTCAACTAATAAATGTCTTTATAATTATCATTGATAGATATATAGATACATATAAATGTGTGAACACATGAATAACCTAAACCCATTTTGGGTAGCAGTGATAACAAAGACACAATGTGTTCAGGTTGAGAGCCACTGTTCAAAGTGTTCTCAGCTCCCAGTTGCGGTCTCTCACTTCCGGTATCTGAAACGAGGCGTAGCTTCCACTTCGGCTTGTTTATTCACATTAGACATAAAGGATAAGCATTACACTAGGCTCAGTAGTCTTGAAGGGTTCTAATTTTGGTGAGGGTCATTGTTGTTGTGATTGTCATTACCAGGGGGGAAATAAAGTCGACTCCAGGAGTATGAGTTTGATAATTGCAAACACAATAGCCTCAACTGATGTAACACTCGAGCCAGTAAACAAAAGAGAGAAAACAAAACAAAAATCCTGCAATGTTTTTATCTTGTGTTCTTGTATCTTGAATGGTCCACTTCCTGCTTGTTATCTGCTGGGAAGATAGTTCTTCCTTCTCTCGAGTGGGTCTGAAGAAGGAAGCCAATATGTTTTTTTTAAAGGGCCCCAAACAACAAAAAGTAGACCATTAAAGACCAGAAACTAGACACAAGGATGCTGTTAGAAAAAAAAAAAAAAAAAAAAAAAATAACCAAACTAGCATTCCAAGGGAAATTATGAATCACTGCCAACCATATATGCTGTGTTGGGGGTGAACAATTATAAAGTTAGAAAAAGGGGTGATCAATGAATAAGTTACTTCTCTTGCCTTTTGTTGGGAAATAAAAAGTCCAAATTCACAAACTAAGGGACCAATTTAGCATAAACTTGCATTGCATATTGAACCCCCTTCTAAAAAAACCCCCAAAAAACCCAACTATTTAGGGTGGGAATTTTCAAAAAACAAAACATTTTCCCTACTCATTGATGTGTGTGTGTGTGTGTGTGTGTAAAAATTCAAGTTTCTACTATGAACGGTATGGGTTGGGCAAAGTCTGGATACATAGATATAAATGTCAGAACACATGAATAACCTAAACCCAGCAATGAACCAGTGTTGTGGGTAGTAATCACTAAAGAATGTTGGAATTTTTAAAAAAACAAGTGGGCACAAACTAGTGACCAATTTAACATATGCTTACACTGAAAATTAAACCCCTTACTAAAACCCTATTTTGGAGGGGAATTTTAAAAAATGCATTTTCCCCTACTCATCGAGGGGAGTGTGTGTACAAAACTTCACGTTTCTACTATGAACGGTTAGGGCTGGGCAAAGTCCTGATGGATAGCTAGATAAAATTGAAGACACCTCTAAAAACCTATTAAAACTTTAAATTTTGTGCACAAACTCCCCTATTTTGTTTTTTGAAAATTCCTCCCTGAATAGGTTTTTAGAGGCGGGTTCAATGTACAATGTAAGTTTATGCTAAATTGGTCACTAATTTGTGCCTGCTTATTTATTTTGAAAATTCGGACCTTTTCTAATGATCACAGCCCAACAAAAGGTGAGAGAAGTAACTTATTCATTGATCACCCCTTTTTCCAATTTTTTAATTGATCACCTCCAACACAGCATATATGGATGATGGTGATTCATAAGTATTCCGCATTTTAAAATCAGACTGTCAAGTTTTGTCTTGATGTATCAAACTGTTCTTGAGTTGTCTTTCCAGGATGTACACACCCATCTAGGAAACAATCACCTGTCTGTGCCATGCTCGGCTGATTAACTGGAATTTTAATATCTGCACCCACTTTGCCTGTATATTGATTTCTAAGAATAGAATGACATAATATTGTCTCTCCCTGACATGGTTGCCAGATTAGTTTTATCAAACTCTGGCACAGTTGTTCCAATAATCAAACAAATTTGGGCGAAGTTGGAGAAAAAATATTGATGGCTAAAAATAGCTAGATTATTATCACAATAATTAAAATAAAAGTGGCTAGATTATATCACAATAATTAAAATAAATAGCTAATAGTGGCTAAAAGTAGCTAGATTATTATCACAATAAAAATAAATAGGTAAAGGTGGCTAGATTATCACAATAATGAAAATAAATAGCTAATAGTGGCAAGTGTAGCTAGATTATAATCACAATAATGAAAATAAATAGCTAATAGTGGCTAGATTATTATCACAATAATGAAAATAAATAGCTAAAAGTAGCTAGAACTGATATCTAAAAACAATTTCTTATATCTAAAAAATATAAAATATCAAAGTTGCCAATGCTAGAGTGGGGCCTTAAATCGGACAATTTTGGATGTCCGATTTTTAAAATTTTTAAACGGACATACAGGGCTAAAAACGGACAGGAAGTCCAAAAACGAACATATCTAGCAACCTTGCTCCCCAACATCATTATCATCCCAACTTTTTTTTTTTGGACAATCTAATCTCTTCTTCCCATTTTTGATGTTAACACAACCTTTTGGCCAATTCATTCTATAGCCTTCTTCAGATGTAATATGCAGGCCCATCGCCAGAGTACAGTGAGTAGTGTCAGAACACATGAATAACCTAAACCCATCAATAAACCAGTGTTGCGGGAAGCAGTGATTAACAAATGTATTGTATATAGCTTTGAGAAGAGTCATTAATATTCAAACTTCTCTTCTTCCCATCTTTGATGTTAACACAACATTTCGGCCAATTCATTCAACAGCCTTCTTCAGGTGTAATATGTAATGTCCATAAGGAAAGAGTCTCTTTTATCGGTCTCTCTTCTAAATAAGTTTTTAGTGAGGGGGTTCAATTTACAATGTAAGTTTATGCTAACTTGAGCCCTTAGTTTGTGCCTGTTGAAAATTCAAGCTTTTTTGAGAGGTGAGAGAAGTAACATATTCAATAGGTTTACATTTACAATCTAAGTGTATGCTAAATTGGACCCTTAATTTCTTTTGTTTTGTTTTTTAAATTTAGACTTTTAGTGATTACCACCCAACAAAAGGCAAGAGAAGTAACTTATTTATTGATCACCCAGTTTTCCAATTTTTTAATTGATTACCCCTAAAACATGGCATGCTGCCAAAAGACACTGGTCATGTGATGGTTTATATTGAGTGACTAACCAGACCTGTTTCTTTGTTACATTGAGTTAACATCAATGATGTGAAGAAGAGATTGGAATGTTAATGACTCTTCTCATAATTATAGACAATATCCTTATCACAAAGTTCATTGTTGGACGTAGGCCTTTCCCAAACTCTGTTGTTGTAAATATAAGACATGGAAGGGGGTGATGGGCCTTGCCCTGCAATGCTGGCTCATGACGTGTTAGCAGTTTTAGTCTCGCAGTCCAGTCTTGGCCTTCTTGAAAACACAGAACGTACTCGGGACAGTCCTAGACTTTTTCACTGCATGTAGGCTTTTTGATTACATCTGTTTAAAAACTTGATGTTTTTTTTATTTTTTTTATTTATTTTTTAAAAATTTTTTTAGAGCTTTGAGAATGACGTCCATATACTTTGGTTGTCAGACTCCAATTCCCTCCACGTCACCTCAGACAAAACTGACCACTCCATTTTTGTAGCCTTCCCCATGGAGAAAGAAGAGGGGAACATATGTCTAGTGGCTGTTTTTGGTTTTTGGTTTTAGTTCAGCTGACTTTAATCATGGCTGGGGGGGACTTTTTAATTTTTTTAGATTGACCAAAGATATTTAACCATTAGGAATAAAACGGTCAATATTCAGGATGAAGTCCACTTCTACAATCCACTTTAACATCTTAAGTGGATTAATATATAATACAAGCATAGAGCAAGAATGATGTGGTTGCTACGAATCTCTGATGCACAGCCTTTTATTTTATTTTATTTTATTTTATTTTATTTTATTTATTACTGTCAACCGATAGAAATTTGATATATCTGGTTTCTTAAAAACTTTTTAAAATAGCTATGAATCACTACACTGCTTTTTTTCATGACATTCTTAGTCTATGCTATTGTGTAAATAGGCTTGGTAACATCAGATATATCATTTTCAGTATTTTTTTTAATAAATTGTATCTATTATCAAAGTAACCCTGTGTTTACTTTGATAAGCTGTAGGATTTACACCAAAAGTCAATGTACCCCCTGCATTGGGGTTACATTGATAACAGGAGTCATTTTAAAAACTAAGAACATAATAAGCTGAAGACTTTCAAGAAAGATACAACTATGAAAGAAGCCCCTAACAGGTATAATGATAAAATAAAGCTTTAGTAATTCGGGGCTGTATCCATATTCAGGGCTTTTTCCATATTTTGTTTCGTTCACTTTTTGCAATGGTTTACTTTGAAGTTTAAAAAGAACAGAATTATAGTTATAGATCTTCCTGTAAAAACTCATTGGAGTACCTATTACAAGGAACATGAGGCTGCAACAAACTAAAATTTAATAAACACCAAAGAAATATCCCCATCCTTTTTTACTTTCCCTATTTAGATCGGTTAGCATGTTTTGTAATTCGTCAGAGGATGAATGAAAACAATACACCATAACTGCAAGGTTTACAAAAACATTCATGTCAGGGTTTCATAATGCAAAAACTTCTGGCACAATACATTGACTTCATTTCAGCAGGTAATGCAAAAACAAAGTTTGACAAAGAAAGAAAAAGGTTGAATTTGGATAGCAATATACTAGAAAAAAATCGGGTGTTATCAAAGTAACCCCAGTATATAAATTTTACCCCCATTGTATTAAAGTAGCCCCGGTTGACAGTATTTTCTCCTGAATGTATCCGTTAGTGTACCCCTGGGTGTATCTGTTTAGTGAGTTTTTAGTGTAACCCCGGGTTTATCTGTTTAGTGAGTTTTTAGTGTAACCCCGGGTGTATCTGTTAGTAAGTATTGTGACCTCCGTGTGTATCCGTTAGTAAGTATTGTGACCTCCGTGTGTATCCATTAGTGAGTCTTAGTGTACCTGTGTGTATCCGTCAGTGACTTTTTAGAAATATTTTAAATGATTTGCGTGTACACACACACACCTATACGTCTATATCTAATCTGAATATGTAGATTTCTAACTGCTTTAACCACAGCATTTTTAAAGAAATCCAACAATAGAAATGAAATAACACCACCATGACCCTCACAAGCATGTAATTTGTAAATACCTTTTAACTATTGTATCATGTGAACCTTTCGGTTTTTTTTAATTTATTTATTTTTTTTAAAATTGGAAATTTGTCATTTTTTGCATTTGATGAGTATTAGATGCTTGGAAATTTGTCATTTTTGGTGTTGGTGTCGGTGGCACCTATTTCTGCAGGCTTTTGGGGCTGGAAAACCAAAAATTAATTGAAATCTGGTGACCAGGTATTTCCCCATAGCACTAAGAGGAGTAGGCACATGCCCTAATGTCCGAGGGGCAATAGCAATGAAATGCGACCTTGGGTCATATGCCAAATCTGATGGGCATTCAGTCTCCCACGAAAAAAAACAAAAAATGACTGTGTCAAATTTTACTGTTGTGGGGTAGCGAATAAATCGTTACGTGAAAGTGCTCATTTTTTGGTTTAAAAGTCTCCGTAAACAGGGCTGGGCCCTTTTTAAAGTATAGTACATTTTCTATAGTTTTGAGAAGGGTCATTAATATTCAAATGGTTCTTCATACGATTGAACTCCTTGTTATTTGTGTTGTAAACACGACATTTCGGCCATCTTCAGGTGTAAAATCCGAATGTGATGGGTTAAACAGAGGTTATTTTTAAAGGGGGTAGCCCTTATAGCACATGGCCTGGGTGTTTCTGTGTCTTTGTCTTGTCGGGTTTAGATTTGTTCACCCGGGCCATGTGCTATAAGGGCTACACCCCTTTAAACATAACTTCTGTTTAACCCATCACACTTGGATTTTACACCTGAAGAAGGCCGAAGAATTGATCGGTTGAAACGTCATGTTTACAACACAAATAACAAGGAGTTCAATCGTTTGAAGAACCATTTGAATATAGTACATTTATTTGGAACTGTCAACCAAAACTGTCACCATAGGTTTCTTCAGTTTTCAAAAGAGTCTGGCATGATAGCTATGTATGTGTCGCATATGTACTGCCGCACCAATTGAGCTAGAGGGCTGAAAACATTTGTCTGCAACCTCAGATTTGAAACGGATCATGAAACTCCTTACTCTCCAACACCAGACCCATGCTCTAACCAACAAACCAAATATGCAAATGGCATTTATTTCCCACACTTTAGTAGGTTTCAATATAACCTTGGTCTTGGCCTATGCGTGACCTCCTGCCTCACTAAGAACAATGGAATTTTTTTTTTTAAAGTTTGTCTTTTTTCTGTACTGCTACACACTGTAACCAAGCGGTTAAAAATTCCACCAAAGACCGCAATCGACAAGGTCTTGAGAACATTTCTCGGACAATTCACTGGTGAACAATTTAGAAAAACTAAACGGGATTGCATGTTTATCGTGGTCCTAACAAAGAAAGAAATCGAGTTGCAGTGCAATCTATATAAGTTAACCCTTTATCTACTATTGGTGCTTTTAAGTACCACATGTTGAAAAGATGTTAATTTGTGACCTGCGTGTCCTGCTAGTAAGAAATGTTCCGGCTAATTTTTAGTAGTCCTTGTGCGTAAAAATCTTGTTGTGCAATTTCTTTCCTGTGAAAAAAGTATGTGCGCACACAATGCTTGTGCAAATGTAAACTTGAAATTGTTTCAAGATAATTTTGGCACAGCCTCTCATCTCTCAGCCTCGCATCTCTCATGGCTAATAAAACTGTATTGGCATGTTTTAACCCATAAGAACCCACTGTGACACCGGTGTCACATACAATTTAATTGATCTGGACAGTCTCTTATATAATATTATATTTTATCCTTGATTTTAACTTGTGAAGTGTACTAAGTGACATCTACTGAACAACCTGGTGCAGTCATGTAACTGTGTGTGTTAATTTGCCTACCCATAATCCCACATAATGTTCCTTCAAGTAGAAATAGGTTTGGGTTCTTTTAATATAGTACAAGTATGATTGTATTAGTTAAGAGTTTACTCTATACTTGAAGAAGGCTGTAGAATGGATTGGCTGAAACGTTATGTCTACATCTAAGATGGGAAGAAGAGTTTAAATTGTCCAAACAAAAGTTGGTATAATACTGTATTGGCATGCTTTAATATAATACAAGTATGATTGCATTCTACAAAGTAACATATTTAGTTAAGATTTTATTCAATACTTTGAACAACTTTGTTCAGTTTGTTGTTCCATTAAATAAAACCTTGATGAGAATTTCTTATTCATATGTGATGCAATGTCAAAATAAATTAAGAACAATCACACCCATCCATTCACATATTAATCCCTGCTACACACAATGCTGGTTTATTGCTGGGTTTAGGTTATTCATGTGTTCTCACATATGTATCTGTGATGCTAGGAAAAGACAATGTGGAGACTCAGAATAATTTACAAGAAATGATTTAATAAAGACTTAACACCAAATACAAAACACACACACTCCATATTAACAACCCTCATTCAGATAGAAACCTCGGTCCATGCAGACACATCATTTCTCTGTCTTCCTTTTTGAAAACGACTTTAATAAGTCAAAACATGTTGAGGTATTAAATAATTTCTTGCAAATTATTCTGAGTCTCCACTTTTCCTAGCATCATTATGTCGAATAACCTTTATCATATTGTACACTATGTATACATCTATGTATACGGACTTTGCCCAGTGCTAACTGTTCATAGTAGAAACTTGACATTTTTTACACACACACACTCCCCTCAATGAGTATGGAAAATGTTTTCTTTGTTTTTTGAAAATACCCCCATAATAGGTTTTTAGAGGGGTTTAAATATGCAATGTAAGTTTATGCTAAATTGGTCAATAGTTTGTGCCGGCTCGTCTTTGGAAAATTCAGACTTTTTTTTTCTTTTTTAAAAAATTCTTTTTTTTTTTTTAGTGATCAGTCCAATTTTTTAATTGCTCACTCCCAGCACCATAGGTGGTGGTGATTCATAATTTCCCTTGGAATGCTAGTATATTTATTAATCACCTCTACCCACAATAATATAAAAAATAATATAAGTTGGAAAAAGGAGTGATCAATTAATAAGTTACTTCTCTCGCCTTTTGTTGTTTCAGCATTGAAACTCTGTTGCCAAAAATATGAATATGTTGCCGTCCAAAGATGTGTACAACATTACGAAAAAATATTTTTGGCAACAGTTTCAATGCTGTAGAGTTTGGTCATAAATAATACCTGATAATATCCGTTTTGATTGTGTAATGTTCCACTAGAAATAATAAAATCCTGCTATAATTGATTTAGAAGACAATTACATTCTATAAAATAGTGGTAGGATGTACTTATTTATGGGTGATACTGTATACACAGAAATTTTAGCAAATGTATGAAAAACCTACAACAAAACATACCAAATCGTCCATAAAAGTAGCAAATAAAAAAAATACATCAAGAAATACTAAACCGTTATAGTTTTATAAATACCTTACAACAAGTGAAACCAAATATGTTAATATTTCGCTCAACTATTATGTAGAATTTTACAGCAAATTTCGAAAAGGTACCAATTTTTTCAAGCGTCGTACCAAATAGGGCAAAAATACCTACTATCTGGTACAAGCGTGCCAAAAGAGTTTCAATGCTGGAGTGTTTGGTCATATATAATACCTGATAATATCTGTTTTGTTCCACTAGAAATAATAAAATCCTGCTATATTTGGTTTAGAAGACAATTAACTTTCTATTAAAAAGTGGTAAAGGTGTACTTGTTTATGGGTGATACTGTATGTAAATATTACATTTATTAGATATTCTGTTGTAGATATCAGTTGATTTGTATGAAAGTAAAACCGTTTTAAACTTCCAATGAAGACTTTCTAATTTCATCAATTTTTTTTATGAGAAAAACCCGGCACAGGTGTTACGTTACAACGTTAAATATACTTGGCAGTGACCCAGTTATGGAAACTGTAAACTTCTGAGTATATCTTAATGAGCTAACAGGTGTTATACCTGTTTCTACAAGTGACTTACACCTTTCCATAGTTATTTTAAATGCTGGTTTCAAACATATTGATCAAACATTTATCCTCATCAACCTTTTTAACTCTAAAATTTAAAAAAATGTCATTATCAAGGGAAATAACTTCTGATTGAAAGTATCCCCCCTTTGACCATTAGGTGAATTTAAAAAAAAAAAATTTCTATTCACAGAAGAGTTCCCTTATTTTTAATTCTATTTTTAATTCTATTCATCGAAGAGTTCCTCTGTCAATACTGTAAACCCTCTTATTAATAGACCTTGTATCATTGGATTTCGGAAATACTTGACAAAATCTGTTCATTGCGAATATTTTGTCCGCCATGGGATTATCGGGAAACCTGCACTAATGAACGGAAAGTAAGGGTTCTGTTTTGAATTATAGTTACATGTAAGTAGAACCCCCTCTAAAACTCTTTAAAAACTTCTTTTTTTTTTTTAAAACCATATAGTCCGAGTTCTTCCCCTAGGTTCACTATGTATGCATACATTTGGTTGAAATTTGTACAGTGATAGACAGAGCCAGTTGTTTTATAGATTATTTTATATTCTCTTACAATGTTAACTATATCTATGTACTGTGTCATGCAGGGCTCAAAATTAATGTTAAAAATGTGTTTGGGACAAACAAATATCTTCCCTGGGACACCTCAGGGATAGAAGTGATGATTTTTTTTTTATTTATTTTAAAAAATTTATTTTTTATTTTAAATCACTTCCGTCCCGGAGGTGTCCGGGGAAGATATCTACTTTTTAAATTTGGTGAGGATTGTTCTTGTCATTCTTCTTTTATTTTTGTTACGGTAGAAAAACAAAGTAAACTCCAGGTTTGGACTGGAGTTTGACAATTATTTATTTCCTCAACATTTTAATGGTGTTTTTATTATGCTACTAACAACTAACAACTATAGATGCTAATAACAAAGTAAAGAAACAGCATTTTGATTTTTGGGACTGTTTACATTTCCTTTGGAGACGGTTAAAATTGTTTAACGGGTTCTGGGAAAAAGTTAGTCTGGAGCCCCGCTGTAAGGTATACATTTTTGCTATTTTTAAGCGTTTTTTTTTTTTTTTTTTTTTTTTTTTTTTTTGTTTTCTTTTGTACATAATTCGGTAATACCAGACAATCAGCTTTAACGGACACCTGCTGCCCCCTATTAGTCTGTTGATAAGAGGGTGAACAGTACAAGCGGTCCATGAATTTAAGCGCAAAGGTCCATTGTTGGACATAGGACCTTCCCCAAGATTTTCCAGTTTTATCACTCCCAGCATCACGGTGCCAATACCTGTTCTTCAAGGTCGACCTTGTCCTGCTGAAAACTTGCCAACCTGGGATGATTCTTCGTTTGATTTCTTGGAGATTCCATGGAGATTCATTGTCCCAGGTAGATGTAGGCATCTACTTTCTTTATCTCTGTGTTTTATCATCTGACTGTTGTCTTTATCCTCAACATATTTGTTGCATAACCTTATGGTTAAATTCCGAATAATTCAGAAAATCAATATTTGGCTCTGGTCCACCAAGGTATACTTGATCCTTTTACCTTCCTGGAACGTCCAAAGAAATCTTTGCTTATCTTGGTAAATAAAATAAATAAAAAATTAAATGTTTTCCTACAATCACAAGAAGGGAAAAATCGGTCAGCAAAATTGGAAGCAATATGTCTGCTTGGATATTGATTGCAAAATCCATTGGTCTGGATTTTTCTCATCTTTATTAGAGGAATTATTATATATATAATGTGTGTGTGTGTAATATATATATAT
>VCCN01006858.1:997696-1009960 GCA_006491835.1 Architeuthis dux | reverse complement strand
TCTCTCTCTTGTTAGCCTTTTCTTATCTCTCACTCTCCCCCTCCCCAATTCCTTTCACCTACCTCCCCACCAACACCCTTATCTCTTATGAAAGGTAGTTGTTAGTTTTGTAACTCTTTCTCCACAATTCTGACACAAGTGACCCTCTTCATGGCCTAAACCCTTACCTTTTTTAGCCCCCTTATCTAAATATCTGTTGCCAGGGCAGGGGGCACCCATGCCCCCCACACCCCACAACCCTTTCTCAAAGCCTAACAACATTCAAGACCTTTTTCACACACCACTTTGCCTTTTAAATAAACATTCCTCTACCTTTTACTTGTAAAACTTCTATGGAATAACATTTTATCAAATTTCACTGAAAGATAAATATATTCAACCTCTTCCCTATTTATTCTGAGGTTCATAATGAATGCTGGGGAGCCTTGGAGATCAGTTTTTACAGGGAGACCAGAGTATTTTAAAAAGATTTTCTCTTGATTTCCTTTTGCCATTTCCAATCTCCTACATAGAAGGAAATGGGTTTGGTTAGTCGCTCAATTGAAACCGTCTTTTGGCAGCATGCCATGTTGGGGGTGATTAATGAATAATTTAAAATTTAATACTGTCTTTTTTTCGTCTGATTTAAAAAAAAACAAGCACGAACGCTGTCGGACACAAACTAATTTATCATAAACTTACATTGTAAATTCTGTATGTATGTGTCACATATACAGGCCGCACCACTGGCGCTAGAGGGCTGAAAATTCAAACATTTATTCCTTATTATGTCTAGAACCCCCCCCCCCCCCCAACAAATAGGTTTTGTTTTTTCCAAATTCCTCCCCAAAATAGGTTGGGGTGGGGGGTTTCAATGTACAATGTAAGTTTATTGTTCCGGTTGTGTCCGACTGTATTCATGCTTTCTTTTGTTGAAGATTTGGACTTTTTAGTGACCTAACAAAAAGCGAGAGAAGTAACTTATCCATTGATCAACCCTTTTCCCTTTTTTTTAATTGATCACTCCCAACAAGGCAAAAAGACGGTGGTCGCGCGATGGTTTCTATTGAGTGACTAACCAGACCTGTTTTTTTTGGGGGGTGGGGGGTCCACAATGATTCAGCTGATGTGATGATGAAAACTGTAGAAAGTATCTTAATTTCTGTAATAATGAATTTTCATCCAGCAAGCATAACTTCTGTTAGGGTGTGTCTATTCTCCCTAGAAGTGTGCTATTGAAATTAGAAGCAAGCTTGTGCAATCAGAATTAGAGAGCATACTTGATAATGCAAATATGTGAGTTGTTCAGCTGTTGGACAATCCTCTAATTGGAAAGCCACTGAGGCAAGTCATGAAATGACTCTGAATTCTCAAATCAAGACAACAATTAAGTTTGAATCCCCAAATCAAGAAGGCCAAGAACATACTGGTTTATAAAGGCTGATACAGTCTTCCTATTGATTATCCAATATGCTCTCTAGATTCTGATTTGACAATTCAACAGCAAACTTCATAAATTGATTAATCATTATTTAACCATGTAAATTAATTCCTTTTTCTGTGTTTTATAAATGTATACATTTCTTAATATTCTAATCTTAAATTACAAAAATGCACAGTGAAATTTCCATAAATTTTGTTCTTCATCATCATACCGTCCATCATTGGACATAGACCTTAGATTTACCTGACCTCTCGATTGTGGGCATTGTGGAGCCAAATTCTTTCTGAACTTGTCTAAATTGTCAAGCCATCTTATATTTTGCTGGCCACAATTTTGCATATGATCTTTGGGGATCCATTTTGTGAGTCATGATGTCCAGCAGTTGTCTGACATTCTTGCAATATGAACAGCCCATTGCTATTTCTGTGTTCTAATGGTTTTTATATCTCTGACCCCTGTTTGTTCTCTAATATAATGTTAACAAACTGGGGTCAGAAGCAGCCAGGATTAAGATTCTGTAGGTCCCTGGACTACTGGTACTGTAAGGTCCCCAGTAATATGTTCGAAAGAAAAAAAGTTAGAGAAAGATTTATTTTTAGAATGCTAACAATTAAAATTCAAACATTTGCTTTGCATAATTTCTTGGAAACAAATTTCTCCATCAGTAAATTGTAAGTTCTTGAGAACATAGTTTTCAATTGCCATGGGAGCAAGTCTGTTTCAGTAATTCTTGTGCCATTGTTGTTCTGTGTGCTTTCTTGAGATGTTTCAACTTGTGGAAACTCCTCTCTCTAGTGACATTAGTTATCATTAAACACAAGTGAATATGTAGTACTATTTCATAAGGAAATGAAGAATCTAATTCATCTTTTACTACAAGCGTTTATATATTAAAGCATTTGCTTTGTGTAATTTCTGGGAAATAAATTTCTCCAAAACATCAGAAAATTGTGAGTTCTTGAGAACATCGTTTTCAATTGCCATGCGAGCAAGTCTGTTTTAGTCGTTCTTGTGCCATTGTCGATCTGTGTGCATTCTTTAGATGTTTCATCTTGGGGAAACTCCTCCCTCTAGTGGCATTAGTTATCATTAAACACAAGTGTATCTGTAGTGCTGGCGGAGGCCCCTGGGTTGCAGCCCCCAAAGCCCATGCCTTAATCCAGCTCTGTAAGCAGAATACATTTTTTCTTCATTAATTTCTTATGGGTGGAAGGCCTGCTGTGAGCCTCTTGCGGTGGGCTGCAGAGACTTCACGGGCCAATCTCTTCACCAGGTCCTAAAGACTTGTGGGAATATGTGGGATGCAGGGCCATCAGAAGGATCTTGGAGGCTGCTGAGAGAGAGCTTACTGTTGCCTCTGGTTGAAGAGGGGTGACGTAATGCGCTACCTGGACACTATACTGGCTTGATCATCCCCGACTGGGTCAGGGTGTCTGATGTCAAGACCCCAACCACCTGATGACCCAGGGTTCATCACTGACGATGTGTCCAGGTTGCACCAGACGGTGTGTCAAAGAGCTTAAGGCAGCTGTAGTCACAGAAACAAAACCCACAGAGTTTAAATATTTAAGAATGAAAATTGGTGTTACCACTTGAAGTGGCTAAAAGTACACCAGATAGTCAGTGAAGTAAGTTGTACTTAAAATGACATATCCGTTGATAACAGAGGAAGAGGAGATATCCTTGGCATTTCACTTCCTCTCTTGAGCCAGAGTGGTTTTTGTCTTGGAGGAACTAGAACTGTTAGATAACCTTGAGCAGATGGCAAGATATCTATAAGAATAAGCAAATTGCTATATTTAAATATATAAATATAGCAATTTGCTGATTCTTATAGATATCTTATGGGAATCAGTTTTAATGGTTCATTACAAGCAGTACTGCTGGTTTCACATATAGATTTTCATAATGAACATTTGAGTGTTATTTCCAATTGTTTTTATACATCTTTGTTGTTTTCTGAATAGCTTGTTGATTTGTCCAATTGGACGAATCAACTAGCCATTCAGAAAACAATGATTTGTTTTCTTTTTATTATTAATATATATAATATATGAGCGTTTTATTTTATTTTTCTGAACCACTTATAGCTTAAATATGTTAATCATTTGTTATTAATATTCCAAATAAACCTCTATAATTTAAAGCTTAAAATGTTTTTTAAACAGCCGTATAATGGCCAATAATTTAAAATTTAAAACATTATAAACAATCGGATATTCATTTAAATAACCAAGACCAACCGTATACATAATTCTGAAATTCAAATTTAAGAACAATGGTGTAAAAATCAGGGTATATATAAGACCAGGTATAAATTTTTAAGATCATTTTCCACCTGAAGAATCACTAATAAGTGTGAAACAAATTTGTTGTGGAAACACCATAATATTGTTATATTATCTATGTTATGTGGATGTAAGGTAATCTGACAGAACATTTGACCAAACACCCCAGGCTTATCACCCCTCCCTCCTCACCTACAACCAACATTTCTCTCTGATTTTCCCAGCTCAATATACATTTCACAGAAATATGTGAGAAGTCAGACTGCACAAATGTGAGTTTTCTGAAACTGCAAAAAGAGCTGGAAGACCCTCAGAATTTTCCCCAAAATGTTTATTTATACTGTTTTCTGAGCATCTTCCGAGAAAAGGGGGTGATCAATGAATAAGATACTTCTCTTGCCTTTTGTTAGGGTGGGGGGCATCTTATTCAGGATTAGAGAGGATGTTTCTTCGTCTGCCCCGTGGCTAAGATAATTGGGCTGTTACCACTGATGCCAGCAATCTGTGTTCCGGCCCACGTAAAAAGCCCACATTTCGAATGTTAATTTTCAAAATGCATTTAGGCCCTACCTACTCGGACAATTAGCAAAAAGACAATTTTTTATCCCAATCCAATTCTCTGCCCCCACAACTAAGCTTAGTGAATATCTAGAGTGGTGGGGCGCACGCCCATCAAGGGGGCGATTTTGGTATTTGGGTATGAAGAGCGAAAATGTTCCGTGGCTCAAAAGTGAGTTGTGTGACGGCTGAACTGGTTAATTCCTAACTAGCATTCCAAGGGAAATTATGAATCACTGTCACTCATATATGCTGTGTTGGGGGTGATCAATTAAAAAGTTGGGCTGTGATCACTAAAAAATGTCTAAATTTTCAAAAAACAAGTGGGCAGAATCTAGTAACCAATTTAGCATAAACTTACATTGCATATTGAACCTATTATTTACTAAACAAAGTTAGATAAATGCGGCAAAGATGTGGTTCATAACCTTTTTTATTATTTAATGAACAAAGTTAGATAAAGGAGGCGAACACATTTTTTCAAAAAACAAGTGTGCAGAAACTAGTAACCAATTTAGCATAAACTTACATTGCATATTGAACCTCTTATGGGGGGAATTTAAAGAAAAAAAAGAGAAAAAAAAAGTTTCCCCCACTCATTGAGGGGAGTGTGTGTGTGCAAAATTTCAAGTTTCTAATATGAACAGTTATGGTTGGGCAAAGTCCTTATACCTAGATAGATACAGTAAACCCTTGCTATAATGGACTAATTGTGGGTGAGGGGGGGTTGTCGTTAAAGCCGAAAGTTCATTATACCCGATGGTTGCCCCTCCTTTGATAAATAAGTAGTAACTTTGGTCGTTCGCAGCATTTAACAAACATCATTTGGTAAATAATAAGAAAGTTTGTTATGGTCCACGTGTTCACCACTTTTATTGAACTTTGTTCAGTAAATCCGACGTCAGTTTGGATGCATCCACGTGTTCATTAAAGCTGAAATTCGTTACAGGGTTTACTGTACATAGATAGATATAAATGTGTGACGAACTGAATAACCTAAACCCAGCAATAAACCAGTGTTGTGGGTAGTGGTGATTAATTAAGATGAAAGAAATACTAGTAAAAAATTCATCTCAGATATTCAAAGACTATTACATCTAATACTACTGGGGTCACTCAAAGATTTTCCATATGAATTAATGGTAATTGCTTCCTGGCTGTTAAGTATTTTGAGTTATTCCCCTTAGGCAGGAGAGTGCTTATCAACTTATCAGCGCTGTTTTACGTTCTGATGAATGAGCAGCCATACTGTTATTAGGAGATCGGAGGTGACATGCGTGTGTATCGTTGACCGCAGTCATTGTATGAATAAAGGATCTGTGAGTACGTCCTCTGTTTGCATTTTTAATCTGTTAATATCTGTCATTATACTGACCTTATGCTGGCTTTATGCCATTTCTGCTTAGGAAAGGTTTTTATAGAAATGCTCTACTTTTGGACAATGGGTAAAACTTGTCCTTGGGAAGGTGATGCTCTTGATCAGAGTTTCGAGAGGCATCAGAAAGCGAATGTGATGAAAAGAGAAGTGTAGAAGTAGAACAAGAATGGAATGATTGGGAGATGGTACGAAGGAAGGTAATAGTTAAGAAGGGTGACATGGTGCGGGTAGATTGCAAGAAGATACCGAGCAATAAGTGGGGCTTTGAGTTCGGGGACATTTTCAAGTAACCTGCCATTTTTTCCTCTGTCTGCTTTTCAGCCATATCAATATCTTTACCTAGGCTTTAGAATGTGGGAACATTTTAAAAATATCTTTGTCACGTTTACTAACTGTAGGCAGCAGGGAATGCCATTACTAAGTGCTGTCTGGGATTAGGAATCTCTGTTCTCTTATGAATGACTTTTTTTTTTTTTTACATTAGCCAAATCCTTCATGGCACTTAGAATGTGGGCACTTTCCAAAAACTGACGATGGCACCTTAATAACTGCAGACAGCAGGAAATGCCCTGACTCTTCTTCTTTAAGTGCAGATAGATACTTCTGCTTTTTAAGTTAAACAAAACTAAATGATGGAAAACAAGATGGTCTTCTGTGTTAATTTTGCTGTGATTTAAAGTGAGATAAAAAATCTTTTAGAAAAAGTCCAGAGATGAGCAACTAAGTTAGTACCGGAATTAAAAAGTTAGAGTTATGAGGATAGGCTAAAAGTGTTAGGGTTAACATTGTTAGAAAATAGGAGAGATTGGGGAGACTTAATAGAAATGTTTAAGATTATGCATGGTTTAGAAGTAATAAACCCTGATGTATTTTTTACTAGAACGGGGTACAAGGGACTGAGAGGCCACATATATATGGTAGAAGTAGATTGAATATCAGAAAATTCTTTTTTAGCAATAGAGTGGTGGGACTTTGGAATAGATTACCGGAATATGTAGTGCTATCAACAGATGTAAATGATTTTAAGAAGAATTATGATGTTTATTACACCACCGCAAAGGTTAAAGGCCCTAAATATTGTGTAATTATGATTGTTATGATGTGTGCTTGTAGATACAAATTGTATACTTTTTCTTCACACTAAAAGGTTTAGAGGCCTAGACATTGTTTAAATATGATTGTTATGATGTGTGCTTGTAGATACAAATTGTATACTTTTTTTTCACACTAAAATAAAATGTTCTAGTGAACTTACTGTATAGTTAATATATGAAAACTTTAATATTTAGAAACCTGACTCTTGAATGTCCCATATAAGTTTCACTGTGCTAAAAATGTATGATTTCATGGATATTCTTTTTAACCAGGTACTTGTTATCATTGAATGACAGTCTGGCCAGTGCGATAAAATGAAAGAAATAGCAGTCAAAAATTGATGAATATTAACAATGCTACATCTAAGATATTCAAAAACTATTACATCTAATACTGGAAATGCATTTTCGGTGATTTCAACCATTGGCAATTTCTGCTATGGAAGACCAATCGCGTCCTGCTTTAGAAACTGGTTTCTGTGATGCGGAAAGATTTTCCGTAGAATTATTTCACAAGTTTTATTTTTTAGATATCTCATTATTATCCACTGTAGTAATATAATATTAAATAGTAGGTGATTGTTACTTTTTAAGTACTAAATTCAGCAGTCATTTTCAGCGTACAATTCCATGTGGGTAGCACCACATGGAATTGAACGCTGAAAATGATTGCTGAACTTAGCTTCGTTTTAATCTTGGACCAGTTGCTTTTGTCTTAAAAACAACCGAGTAAGTTTAATCTGTGGCATTCGTGCCCTTTCATAAACATTGTATTAAAAACCTTTAAATTCAGAAATGACCTCAACTAAGCTGAGTAAACATATATTATTGTATTATTAAAACATTTGTACTTGAATGTGATGAAAACACATAGAAGTGTAGCGCAAGAAGGGAATGATTGGGAGAGGGTATGAAGGGAGGTAATAGTTAAGAAGGGTGACATGTTGGGGTAGACGAAGAATTACTGGGGTAGACGAAGGATTACTGGGGTAGACGAAGAAAAGGAAGGAAGATAGGATTTCGTTGAAAGTAAACCCTGAATAGTGTTAAGTGGAGTCTTGGGGTCAGGAAAATTTTCAAGTAATCCGCAGTTTTTTTTCTGTCTCAATTTCAGACTCGGTGTATTCTTACTATTATACATTGGTTCATTCGGGACAGTTTCCTTGTCGGATCAAGTAGCTTTTAGGTACCCTGAAAATTGTCGAATTGAAACGGACACATTTTGCCTCAACACCGGGGACATCACTGAAATGTCAGCCGTGTTACCGAGATAAACAAATTCCACGTGTTTACATCGAAGAGACTAGCCATACTGAACTGGTGTCGCTAATCTGTAGAAGTGGTCATTACATTTGATAAAAAATAGAAAAAGCATATTTTTTTGTTTTTTTTAAACTAACAAATTTTCGAAGTTACTAAGATTCTTTCTCCCAGAAAAATATAAGGGAATTTTTGTGCTTTCAATCCAACTATTCTTCGTAAAACTAGGTTTTGGCTTTTATAGCGATTATTAGAGTTTAAATTTTACAGTTGTTTAGTAACTGTCATCTTAGGTGTTAAGTAAGTATCATGAGTTATTTCCCATAAGCAGAAGACTTCCACTAGGTGGCGTTGTTTTATGTTCTGGTCAACGAGCAGCCATTATTGTATTGTGTTAGTGAGGAGAAGAAAGAGCTCAGGAAAGACACATGTGTGTGGTTGACTGCGGTCATTGTGAATATTTGAATAAAGGATCTCTGTAAGTACGTAATATTTTGTTGCATTTTTAATCTGTTAATATCTGTTATTAAACCAAGCTTACATTAGGGTAATGGTTAGCATTTTTTTTCCGAGGTCTGCATTTTTGTATTTAAAAAAAAGCCAAAGACACCGTCAAAAAATGGCTAAAATGATAGAAAAATAGCTCAGCTTAATTGGGAAGTTTGAATTAGGTTTCTATTGGGAATTAACCGTTAAAAGGCTAACTCCCAATAGAAACCTAATTCCCATTTCCCAAGTGAGTATGCTGGTTAACACCCTGGTAGAGTGGCTGAAAAGTTGCTATAAAGACGGGGAAACTGTCCCGAATGAGTCAATGTATAATGATTTGCAGTTGTTCTTCGCTGTATATGCTGTTCCCATGCACTTTGTCGGCACAACCATCGAGTGGAACTGAAATCTATGTCAAAAAAAGAAACTTTGGTTAATTTTTTAAAATTAACAACAGCTTTAAAAATAGCTTTTTTTTTCTCTTTCTTTCTGTCTTCATTTATCTATGTCCTTTTTTTTTTTTAAATGTGTGGGTGGCACAACTTTTATTTTTTTGGTTCTTTTTTTCCCAGCCTTAAAATGTTAATACGTAAATAAATTCAATTAGAGAGCGAAAACCACAATCGTGTATTGTATATCAAATCAAATAATGGATAATTTAACATCCGACAGAATATGATAATTATAATGACATTCATTAATTAATTAGGGGGGTCAATTTTCAATGTAAGCTTATGCTAAATTGGTCACAGGTTTGTGCTCGCTTACATTTTGAAAATTCAGATATTTTTTAGTGATCACACCCCAACGTTTTAATTGATCACCCCCAACACAGCATATATATGTGGCGGTGATTCATAAGTTTCCTTGGAATGCTAGTCTTGTTTATGTTCAACCAGAATGAAACCGGAGTTTTTACACATTTACAAAAAAATAATAAGGGAGACTATATAATTAGCAATTAATAGTTATCTCCCTTGACAAATGTTACAGATAAAAATATAGACACACACGTGGCATATTATATGAGTATGTCTCTAGTACATCTACACTGGATGTTTTCACATGGGAATCTGGAGCATAGTGGAGGTTGGTGGGGCCGATTTTAAATCCCCCGGGCCCCCAATGGAGAGGGCCCGCCAAAACCATAATGAATAGTAGTTCACTTATTTTTATCGATTTATTCCGATATCTTATACATTTTAAATGCATATTTTTTATTCTTTCTATGTCTTGATTCAACTGAGACTTATATAAAAATATTATAACAAGGATGAATGATTAAATATAGCGAAATGATGAAAAAATATTTACCGCCTGTATTTTTATATTTTATTCTGTTTATGTAAATTGACTGCTATTTCAAATTATGGGAGCTGCAGATGATAACATGCCTTTTTTTGTACGGTGCAGCTGTTGTGCATTTTAATCTTGTTTATTTTTTTCACTCAAATATATATGTACTGCATTGTCTACCATACATTTTATTAAATCAGATGTCGCTTACAGTACACGCTTGAAATTCTTTTTTCATTTTTGTTTATACCTATAATATGTTTAGTTCATAAAATTTCCCTGTTTTATTGTATGAATAAAGAGCCTCTTGCTATATGCCTTTATACACATCTGTAAGCATGTTTTTTATATTGATAAAGTGCTCGTGTTTACTGTTTATGGATTTGATAAAAAGTCTCTGTATTTGGTTTAGACTTTGAAAAATGTGTTGTGACCACCATCCATAGAAATCAGAGATATTTGTTTGTGTCTCTAAGCTTGTAACGGGACAGCTACATCTGCTGACAGGCTGTAACTCGACCCTCACAACCAAGAAGAACCAGCCGGTGAAGTCATCCTATCCTTATCCAATGTCGCATCAGTCGGCTTCATCCATTACAACTACTGGCTGACTTTTTTATGCCAGTGTTTGACTCATTCACTCTTTTATGGTCTCACATTCTATCAGGTTGTTACACATGAAATGTCATTTCTTTTTACATCATAGAGAATAAGGCTAAAAGTGAAAGATTTACTAATGTATTAGGTTGTTACACAAGAAATGTTGTTTCTTTTTACATCATAGAGAATAATGCTAAAAGTGAAAAATTTATGAATATAAATAGAGAGACAATTCAATTATTATTGGAAGTTGTTGAGTCATTCAAATGAACCCGTTGCTCATTGTAGTGTTGCATAGTAACAGTTTGTTCAGGTTCCAGCATTTCCCATTGAATCCAACCAAAGAACTTTTGACCTAATACTAATAGATTCTGTTTTATGTTGAGATGTTGAAAGTTCTGGATCTAAGCAGGATATATTAAGGTTGTTATACTTGAAATGTCATTTTTTGTACGTCATAGAGAATAATGCTAAAAGTGACAGATTTACTTATGTAATTGCATTTTTTTGCAGATTCAATGAAAATACAGATATAAATTGCTCATTATTGGAAGTTTTTGAGTCATTCAAACAAACCAGTTGCTCACTGTAATGTTGCATAGTAACAGTTTGTTCAGGTTCCGGCAATTCCCTTTGAATCCAACCAAATACAGAACTTTTAGATTCCGTTTTATGTTAAGATGTTGAAAGCTCTCCTGGATCTAGCCAGGATATATTAGGTTGTTACATTTGAAATTTCGTTTTTTGTATATCATTGAGAATAACACTAAAAGTCAAAGATTAACTAGTGTAATTGCAGATTTAATGTAAATAGAGATATAATTGGTTATTATTGGAGGTTTTTGAGCCCTCATCAGCAATGTTGTTTACCCAAGAAATTAGACTAATTTTCAAGTACGATTTCAAATTAGGACGTGATGCTGCTCAAGCTGCTGATTATGTCAGCAAAGCATTTAAAGTGAACACTACTACCGTGCTATCTGTTCAGCGTTGTTTCAATAGGTTTGGCTTTAGTAATATGGATGCCAATAATAGACAACGAGGGAGGCCTGAACCAGTTCTCGATGACAAAGAATTATCAACCTGTGATAGAAAAAGGTTATTGCTCCAAATGAGTCATGTGTTGGCTAAATATTTACTGTTTTGTTGTTTACTTCGTTGTTTATCTTCCTATTCAAAAATGACATTTCAAATGTAACAACCTAATATTAGTGGTGGCTTGCTGTGGCAAACAAGTTGGTGTAGCACTCCCTGGGTCGTGTTTTTACCTTCCTTAAAATAAAAAAGCATAATATGCTCTTGTCTATTTACTTTCGTTATTAATGTTAGAATCAATGAAGTAACCCATTTTGACAATTTAGAAATGCATGCTAAAATGACAGATGTTGTGATACAATTAAAACGATCTTTTTGATTGAAGTTAATTCAAACTAAATCTCCTAATGCCATTTAATGACAAACACAAAACAAACTTTTTTGCCAACACAATATTTGGCCCGTTTAGGCAGCTGTTCTGATTATGCAAATTTTGGCCACTGCTAACTTCATATACATATGCTTTTAGTATATATAAGCACTGGTGGAATGGTATTATGCGGATGTGTCAAAGAGGAAGGATGAAAAATTCTAATGGTCAGCCCAAATAGACAAAGAGATGGGATGGCAGAGAAAAACAAAATTCCAAATCGTACACTTTTCATCAGTTTGATAATCGTGAATAATTGTGAATCAAGTTGTTACTGATACCACTTGTTCAGCTTTCTTTCTTCTATAAGATGTATATCGCTCTGCTTATTTAAAGCTTAATTCTTCTTTATTTTTTGACTATCATATATGTATATATAATCTGTGTACATCAGATTGTCACACTTCTGTGTC
>VCCN01006858.1:914892-930705 GCA_006491835.1 Architeuthis dux | reverse complement strand
CTATAATGCTGAATTGGACCCTTACTTTCCGTCCGTCGTACGGCCTGTCCAGGAAATAGGAAACTTCGGCTTTGAAGTATGTCGGTTGCTTCCGTTGTGAAAGTTGTGTAACGAATTTTGTTTTTTATTCATTGAGAAATTAGTTTTTCCAAAACACGGAAATTTAACTGAACATAATTAAAAATTAAAAATTTCCCGAAAATCCTTTTTAAACGACGGACGGAAAGAAGGGGTCCAGTTCAGCAGTATAGTTACATCGTAAATAGAACCCCACCTCTAAAATATTTATCACGGTTTCCGGCTTTATCCCCTTATCTGAATCTTAACCGGCAAAACTTAAAGTCATACTGTCGATTAGAAAGGTTTTATAAAATATTTCCCCCCTGCGAAAAGGCGACATAGAAACAGCACCCCCGAGAGGAATTTTATAAGACGGTGCAACGCTGTACCCCCTGTACAAACACCCAACCATCCTGTTTTTATCTGCTATAACCCTTTCAGCACCCCATACTATACTCGCTTGCTGGTAACGGATAGTCAACCCATTTTATTTATGGAATTATCGTATCGGCTTACAAAGTTTTGATATACAGCTCTATATATAAGAAATTCTCGGGTCCACCTTGACACTCCGGGACCCCGGTGCAATTCACCGGCTGCACCCACCTCTCAGAGGTCCGGCATAGGGTGTGCTGCGTGCTGAACATTCTTTAGGTGGGACTTGAAACCATAATAACGTTGATGATGATAATTAATAACTATTTCTATTTATTTATTGTAACAATAATTCTACGGCTAATGAATGATTTAAATCAAGTTATTTTCTGAACTCTTAGAGTGAAGATGTGAATGGAGGGACGTTACTAACACGTTTACTGCCACACTACGCACATATGCGTCTTGTTGCGTGTTGCACATGTGCGTCCATTCCACTGTTATAACTTGGTAGTCACAGAAACGAATTATCTCGCAAAGGATATTATTAGAGCTGTTTTTGCTGGGGAAAAAGAAGACCCTGACGTACAAATGCGTCACATGTCAGTGGCGATTATTTTATTTTTGGAAATGTTTTAATTACAGATGTTACATTTGCATACCTGCCAAGGTTTAAAAATTCTCAGGAGGGAGATTTCCTAAAAAGATTACTCTCTCCCCCCACACACTATGGTTAGGGGGTAAAGAAAATCTTTAATTTCAGTCTATTTGAAAACGCCCCGGCAGCCAATAGGGGGGGGGGGCTTAATAAAGTCCACCTACTGCAATTTGACTGACATTATACAATAACAAATCTCGGCCATTTTTCGACAGACAGGACTCGCACATTTTCGGTAATTTCAACCATTGGCGATTTCAGATACGGAAGAACATACGCGTAAAACATCCTGATTTTATGAAAAGAAAGTAGTTGTTTTTTCTTCTTTTTTTTCGTGAAATAGGGGACTTTAATATATATTCATCAAATTAAAATTACGTATTTATTTTTTGTAAAAATAGTTAAAACTACGTATTTACTTACGCGTAAAAATCTCCTGCTTTTATGAAAAGACTTACATAATGTTTGTGGGTTGTTTTTTTCGCGAATTAGGCGACTTTATTATTTATATATATTCATCAAATTAAAATTACGTATTTACTTATGCGTAAAAATCTCCTGCTTTTATGAAAAGACTTACTTTTTTTTTTCCCAAAAAAGTAATTACGTAGTTGTTTGGTTTTTCGCGAAATAGGAGACTTTGATTATTTATCAAACAAATTAAAACCAGTTTCTAAAACAGGAGATTTTTACGCGTATGGTCTTCCGTAGCAGAAATCGCCAATGGTTGAAATTACTGAAAATGTGCGAGTCCCGTCTGCCGATGGCCCAAATCTCACTTAATTTTGGATGGAGCCACTAAAGGAGCCCAGCCGCAAATCCCCCAACCACCGGCCCCCTCTAGCTATGCCCCTGGTAGCAGTGAAAGTGATAAAAACAACAGTTTTGTGTTGTTTTCGTGCGTGTGTGTTAAAGAGGAAAAACTGGAAATAAATTAGCCGTGAATGGAATTCGGACTTCGGAATTCGGTCTATAAATTCTCAACACGTCGTCGTCGTCGCATCCTTTCCTTTCCCCCAAGGAAGTTTGGAGAAAAGGTGTTAATTTCTCAACGACGGAAGGTCAAGTAGTGTAATTTGTTTCACACCCGTCTCTTGTTTGTATGTAGAAGGTTTTTCAGAATGACGTACAGGGAGTCCCTGAGTTACGAACGGCGTACTTACGAACAATTACTTTTTTTTTAAAATTGAGTTACAGACAACGGTTCGTAATCAAAACATTGCGAGTCTTCAGTGGAAATTTTTTTTAAACAGCGTGTATTTTGGGCTTTGAGAAGGGTCATTAATATTCAAATGGTTATTTTCCATAGTTTTGAGAAGGGTCATTAATATTCAAACGGTTATTTTCTATAGTTTTGAGAAGGGTCATTAATATTCAAATGGTCATTCGAACGATTGAACTCCTTGTTGTTGTTTGTGTTATAAACACAACGTTTCGGTCGATCCAATCTTCAGCCTTCTTCAGGTGTTATGATTTTACAAGCATAGTACCTGTTAAAAATGACAGGATTCTTTACATAAGGATACATCACACAAACTAGCAGAAAACCTGTCCTATGGGTTGGTTTTCCACCTAGTTCCTGAAGAAAGACTAAATGGGGGCTTTAGCCCTATTAAGGAATCAAACTGTTTTTTTCTAAGGGTTACCTTAATTCTGTACCGTTGGCTACTATGCTCATTTCGGCTACTTTAAGGTCACAAATAGATAAATGGGATCAGACTTTTATTATTATATAGATAGATACATGGAAATCAGCTCATTATTATTTGGAAGAGCGAGCGAACGCAGACCTCCCATTATTTTTTAATTTGCAAAAAGCATGCTCTGATGTCCCATTAGTAATCACAGAAAATCTGGTGGCCATAGCTCTAGCTGTCCTTGAATTATGCTAGCACAGACGAATGGAGTGACATTTGGTGAATTAAAGTAATAGTAAATTTTTAGGTCAGTGTGAACACAGCCGGACACAAAATAAGGGACCAATTTAGCATGATATTTGCATTGTAAATTTTGGTTGACAATTTCTAATAATAATATTACTACCAGTAGTACCACAATTATTATTGACCTTTGTTGTAGTTCCTGCTACTTCCTGGGCAGGTAAAGTATATGTGGTGGAATGCTTTGCCTAAGACAACCACCA
This sequence comes from Architeuthis dux, assembly GCA_006491835.1. Classification (NCBI taxonomy): domain Eukaryota; kingdom Metazoa; phylum Mollusca; class Cephalopoda; order Oegopsida; family Architeuthidae; genus Architeuthis; species Architeuthis dux. Next base: position 927,469 of record VCCN01006858.1, on the reverse strand, counting down.
TGGCATGCCAGTGACAAGTCATTTTTTGTTAAGAGATCTGGCGAGTGGACAGTGCAGGGAGAAGTGGATTCGTGCCTTTTCCAAGGGCACCATTTTAATTTTGCTGATAACTTACTCTACTTCACATCTATGTTTCAAGAGTTGACTTGTGCACACACTATGTATGCCTGTGTATATATGTTTGTGGGGGGGGGTGTATCTCATCATTAGAGGTACATGAAATTGGGAGCTGTCTGTCTAGGGCAGAGCTTTCCAAATCTTTTTACATTGGCAACACACTTTTAAAAAAATGAGTTTTGTTAGCCAAGCCAAATATATGTCATCCTAGCAGTTCAACTGACTCTGGAAAAGTATCTTTTGAAAGATATACAAAATTATATCTTATTTCCCAAAACACCTAAAGATTATCAGTGACACACAGTTTGAAAAGCTCTGGATAATGGTTCAAAACCTTTTTTGCCCATGCACCCTTTTCACCATATTCCGGAATGTCATTCCCCACTTCCAAGATTGTCTCACTCAAAAGGGGCATTGTAGAAAGGTAGTTTCTAGAAAGATCTATTTTCCATCAGTTTGACTCTCTCTGTAGTCCCAATCCGCTCCTGAAACCCTAAAATTCACCCCAGGGGAAGGGGAATTTTGCCCTGGTTGAGAACCTCTGCTCTAGGGGATCCCATTCCTTATCCAACATCCTCCTCCCCACTTTCTCCTCCCCCACTTCAGACAGATGTTTAAAAAATAATTTAACTTCCAAGAAAATCTAAATTAAAAAAATGAAAGTTAGAAAGTGTAATTCACAGAATTTGTAAGCTTATACCATGTACTTAATAAACCCATTGTGTGCACTTGAAAAAGGTTTTTTTTGGCCCGCAATCCCTCCTGCCCTCATAGTGGCGTTCGAGGGGGTGCTATTTTATTTAAGTTAATGGTTATCCGAGCATCAAGCTTCATCTTGAAAAAACAGAAAACCTATTGTGCAATGGCTGTGTTGCTTGGTATTTAATAATACAATGACTTGCCTTATGAAGACTACAGCTTAATGGAGATATTAAAAGGTTGTCTGGTGAGAGTTCCTCTTGCCATCCAATAGCGTTTAATAAAAAGGCACTTATCTGTGGACTATTTGAAAGAAGGAGACAGTGGGGGAGAGGTTCTTTCTGCTCTGTGAAAGAGAGCCCTTGTTTTGCCCTCATTTTTTCCCCATTAGTCTGTCTTTGTGTCTATTACTCTCATCTTTCTCTCTATTTTAATACTCTCTCTCTCTTTTTTTTTTTAGATATGTCCACATCTCTATAAGACACTTTTCGGTCTGTCTGTCTGTCGGTTCCTAATATGTTAAATATTAATTTTCTTGGCTGTATCATATTGGATTGATGTGAAACTTGGTCCAGACCTTCGGGTGAACAACCCTCATTTCCCTTCTCCTCCTACTACTACCACAATTAGTAATGTTAAATATCAATTTTCTCTGCCATATCATGTTGGATTGATATGAAACTTTGTCCAGACCTTCGGGTTAATATCCTCATCTTACTCTTCTCCCTCCTCCTGCTACTACTACTATGGATGGTGGGCCCATCGTTGAACTTATGGTTCTTTTTTAATATCTGGACCAAGTTTCATATCAATCCAACATGATATGCCTGAGAAAATTGACATTTAACGTTACTAGTTGTAGTAGTATGAGAAGGAAGATGAGGATGGTTCACCCGAAGGTCTGGACCGAGTTTGATATCAATCCAACATGATACGGCCGAGAAAATTGATTTCTGATCATGTGTCTATCTCTCTTTCTATAGAGCTGTTACCTCTATATTCAACCTTGACAGGAGCCAATAATATAACATAAGTATAAACCAGGAAAGAAAACAAGAGAAATATATGCAGATGGCAAAGAGGAAGGAGAGTAACATTTTCAGAAAATTGGATTTAAGAAAGACATATATATATATATAAGTATATATGTATATGTCAGGAAGTTAAAAATGATGCTTCTTTCCACCTCTCCACCATATACAACCCCAATCTTTACTCCTTTATACAATACTTATCTCCTGGGTATCTTGCCCAGATAAGATATTGTATATTTATAAATATCAAAAGGAAACTTCTTTTTAGAGCAACCAGCAACATCAGGGGACTGCTGGAATTGAAGTCTCTCTCTATATCGGGGTCTGTGGGTGAGAAAGAAAAGAAAAAAGGCCGTCCTCAACACCTTTCAAGATATAAAAAGTTGATGAGGCCCCCAGAAATCACAAAAGTGAATTCTCAGAAATTAGCTTTGGTAGGGTCGGGTGCGGTTTGGAGAGGGGGGGGGGGTGGCTGCAAGAATGCTGATGCTCAGGAATTGGTTCCTTAATGTCTCAAGGGCAGACCCTTTTGAAGATGTTCTGAAAAGGGAAGGTCTTACCCAAACACATCGTGTTGATATCAGTCGTTGGTGAATCTGGCAGGAAATGGAGAATGTTCAAGATGAGAAGTCCACACATTGGAGCAACTTCATTGTTTTTCCAAGTGTCACTGACTCATTGAAACGATGTTGAATGTTTAAATAAATTAGTAATAGCCGTAGAAATATTATTATACAGGACCCCTAAAAACTTAATAATAACCTTGTAAATAATTTATAATGTAATAATAATTGTAATATTTACTTTTTAAATAATGTATAAATAAATAATTAATCTTATTATAATTCACCAAATGTCCGCCCGTCTGACTGAAAATAAGCGCTTAGATCAGAAGTTCCCAACCTTTTTGAGTCATTACCCACTTTTTTGTCAATAAGATTACTAGTATTCCCCCCCCCTTCCATTTATTAAGTGACAGGGATTTGGGATTCTCTCCCCTCGAGTCTGTAGTCACCGGGACATTAGATCCCCCATCTCCCACCCTCTACTGAATTTGGCACTAAATGACCCATCAAGGGTCGATGTGCCGTTAAACAAAACAATCAATCAATCTATTAAGTTGCAACAAAGAATAATTTCAATAATAACTTTTTTTTCGTGTATAATTAGACAGCTTCATACTAAGAATCAGTTTAATTTTATAATTGTACAGCTGCTGCTGCTGTGTATTTCTTACTCAAAGAAAGCAAGCGAAAATAGTTAGAACACATCATTTGAAATTCCAATTTATTACAAGAAAAATAAGAATTCTGCTATCGTAACTGATATACACATCAATGTGATCTCTGTTCTTGTTTTTTTGCTACTAGTTCTTTGATTTGTGGGTCTTTTAGTGAGAGAGCACATTTTTAAATCATTCTCAATTTGGAGCCTTTTTTGAGCCTTCAACTTAATAGATAGAAGTGCAGAAAACCCTATCTCTAGACTGGACTTTTATTTTTACCTATAGCCTTATTCTCCTCTTGGACTATACAAATTCCCCCCTGGGGAGAATTCCCCCTGGTTGGGAACCACTGGCCTAGATACTAGATATAAATCTTGATAATTATAAATATAATCTAGATTTTTCTTCTTTTTTTTTTTGGCAATTGTGACCTCTCGCTAAGTGAAATTTTGTTATAAGAGTCCTTTGCTATAAGTGGTACCATTGTACATTGATTCATTCAAACCCGTACTAACCAACTTTAATATAACCACTTGGATTCAACATAGCAAAAGCTCAAAAAATTATAATAGCCCTATTCTGTTAGTAACACTTGTGTTAATTTCAGACAATCGACAATCCTTATTTGTCCTGATTTTCAATTAATTTCCATTGTAAAATCATTTACAATGTATTTCCATAGTAAACCATAGGAAATAAAAACAGATTTTATGTTTGTTCAAATAATTTTTAGTAATACTTTTTTTATGTATAAATTATCATTGATAAAAAAGTATTGCTGATAATAATCTGAGATTGCAGGGGGCATTATAGATTTTGAGCAGGGGGTCAATCAAAATTAACTTACTAGTTTGGTAACTCTTCCATATAGCAATGTGTGTTCACTTTTTTAATCTCCTTAACAATCTCCTTCTGAACAAGATTTTAGAAGGATAGAAACAAAAAAACCTTTCTTTTTTTTTTCATTAAAAAAAATGAATTCTATTAAAAACTTTTTCCAGAAATTTAGCATCCAGAACCACAAAACATGACTAAAAGCATCCCTTGTTATGTTGATAGCAATACAAATTTTTTTTTTCTTGAGTAATGTTCCTGTTTTTAACTCTCAAAACCAAGCGATTAGAAGCAAAATGTCTGTTTGTTCAAATACTTAGGACAAGTACTGTTGCTTACAATACAATTTGGTTCTTCTTGCGTAATGTTCCTGTTTTTAACTCTCAAAACCAGGCGATGTTGAAGCCAAATGGTTATCTGTTCAAATACTTATGACAGGTACTGTTGCTTGCAATATAATTTGGTTCTTCTTGCATAATGTTCCTGTTTTTAACTCTCAAAACCAAGCGATTAGAAATAAAATGTCTGTTTGTTCAAATACTTATGGCAGGTACTGTATATGCAATGCAAAAGTTCCAGTAATAGAATGTAGGAGAGGAGTTTGACCCTGCATAACGCAGACTTGTACTTTCTTCCCCCCCCCCCTTCAAACTTCCAGCCACTTTTATATCCACCTATGTTCATTCCGAACATTTTATAAAATGCTGATCCCAAAATTTGACCTTTTTTTTTTTTAATCCTCAAACCACTTGTTTCAATTCCTGTCTTGTGTTATGTCTCTTCATTCACATCCTGAATTATTTGGTCTATTTCCATTTCCCCTTACTTTATTGGCTCCTGTCAGCAAACCTTCCCCCACCCTTTCCTCTTCTGTACTCTCCCCCAGTCCCTTTTCCATACCTCCCTTGCCCCCCCCCCCTATACTGAATTCTTTCTGAATGCTCTGCATTCCATTCAGCTCAGCTGGAAGGAAATTATTCATTTAATTCTTACTATTTCAGCAGTTTTTTTCCCCTTAGATCTTCTTTCGTATTGCAGATGGGCTTTTTAAAAAAAAAATCTCAAACAGAAAATAAAGTATGGGCAAATATCCTTGTGTAAATTTCTTTGTTAGTTGGTGACTTAGGAATGAAAGTGAATTTATCAAGAGAATATAAAAACAGGTCTGGTTAGTCACTCAATAGAAACTGTTATGTGACCAACATCTCTTGGCAGCATGTTGGGGGTGATCAATTAAAAATTTGGGAAAAAATGAATAATTTACATCTCTCAAAAAAAGTCTGAATTTTCAAAAAAAACAAGCGTGAACACAAACTAGGGTACCAATTTAGCATAAACTTACATTGTAAATTGAACCCCCCAATAAAAACCGATTTTGGGAAGAAACTTATGTGCCCAACATCTTTTGGCAGCATGTTGGGGTGATCAATTAAAAATTTGGAAATGAGGGTGATCAATGAATAAATTACTTCTCTCGCCTTTTATTTCAAAAAGAAAAAAAGCATGAACGCAGCCGGACACAAACTAAGTGACAAATTCAGCTTAAACTTACATTGTAAATTGAACCCCACCTTAAAAACATATTTTGGAGGGGAATTTAAAAATAAATAAATTTCTAGACATGATAAGGACTAAATGTTTTAATTTTCAGCCATCTAGCTCCATTGGTGTGGTCTGTATGTATGATACAAACATAGTCAGACCAACTTAAAAATTGAAGAAACCTATGTGGACAGTTTTGGTTGACTGTTTTTAATAAGCGCAATATCTTTGTGTAAATTTCAGCATGTTAGTTGGTTACTTAGGAATGGAAATGAATTTATAAAGAGAATATAAAAATACAGGGTGTCTCCAAAAATTGTCTTTATTTTATTTTTTATTAGATGAAGCATTGGCAAACATTGTTATTATTAATTTTTGGTTAGTATTTTCTTTCATCTCAAATTTTTAGTTGCTTTTTATCGCAACTTATTCAGACTGTCAGTCTACAGCAGTGAGTAAACAGAAATAAAGGATCTCACATTATGACTTATTTTATTTATATACATTTTATTACTAGTTTGACTCCATCTTATTATTGTTGCTTTTTATCCACAACACTCTGGATCGATAAACTATTCATTATTACTATTATTAATCACCGCTACACACAACACTGGTTTATTGATGAGTTTAGTTAATCACTGCTACCCACAACACTGGTTTATTGCTGGGTTTAGGTTATTCATGTGTTCTGACATTTATATCTATCTATGATAATTATAAAGACATTTATTACTTGAGAACCTATATTTGCCCAGCGCTGGTGTGAACAACTGCTAAATGAGCAGCCTAAATCATAAATGGGAATAAAGAAACAAGTTCTGTACGTGGATTGAACCCGCATTCACCCTGGAAGCAACCTTATACACAGGTTCTGCTCTACCAATTGAACTAAGGATAATCTCATGATAGGCAGGAATCTCTTAATCCTACACTTTACTGACCTCTCTATTCTCACATTTGTATTTAGGCACAAATATAATGTGGTTCTCTATGTCAACAGTATGGAATCAAATGATGGATAATTTTATATTCGACAGCATGTGATAATTATAAAGACATTACTTGAGGTCAGATATACGCTCTCAAGTAATAAATGTCTTTATAATTATCATATTCTGTTGGATATAAAATTATCCATCATTTGATTTCATATCTATCTATGTATGTATCCAGACTTTGCCCAGCCCTAACCATTCATAGTAGAAATGTAATATTTTGCACACACACACTCCTCTCAATGAGTAGGGAACATGTTCTTTTTGTTTTTGAAAATCCCCCCCCTCCCACCTAAATAGGTTTTTAGAGGGGGGGGGTCAATATGCAATGTAAGTTTATGCTAAATTGGTCACTAGTCTGAGCCCGCTTGTTTTTTGAAAATTCATCCTTTTTTTTAGTGATCACAGCCCAACAAAGACGAGAGAAGTAACTCATTCATTGATCACCACTTTTTCCTACTTTTTAATTGATCACCCCAACACAGCATATATAGGTGGCAATGATTCATAATTTCCCTTGCAATGTTACTATTATTTTATTACTAGTTTCACTCCATCTTATTATAGTTGCTTTTTATCACAACAATCTGGATTGATACACTCTTCATTATTACTATTATTTTATTACTAGTTTTACAAGGTATTTGATCAGGCCTGGATCACTCCTTCTCAACAAGGCCAAGGGGCTTTGAAAATCGGAACTGTATATAGTGAATAAGGGATAATGGTGCTGTACAATTGTTTTATGTAACCCCAACTTAATATTCCCATATAAAACGACTATTATTATTTGCTGGTAGTTGCCACTAAGATATATTCTGAATATATTCTTTTGCCCCTCTGGAAATATATCCTTTTGCTCCCTACCCCCTGGAAAAGTGGCAGCCAACTCCCATGTCTGTGTCTGTGACCCGACTTAGCTCAGAAATTATCTGTCCATTCTTTCTCCAAAACTTTCAAGTAGACTTTTATTAATATATCAACTTTTGTTTGGACAATCCAACCTCTTCTTCCCATCTTTGATGTTAACATGACATTTCGGTCGAATCATTCTACAGCCTTCTTGTGTTAACATCAAAGATGGGAAGAAGAGGTTGGATTGTCTGAACTAAAGTTTCTATGTTAATGACTCTTCTCAAAGTTATAGACCAGACTTTTAATATGTTCAGTGAACTTGCATAGATTGTCTCTACGTAGCCATGTTACCATAAAACACGTCTTAAACCCAACTAAGTGGGTCTTTGCTATTTAGGCATGCTCCAAGATTGCCTCCGTTGGCTTTGGGAGGATTTGGGAGGATTTAGCTGTCTGGTGTTGCTTCACAGATTTATTGCAAATATGGCATCCTTCCAGACGATTTATTTGTTTACCATTCTTGGGATTAGAAGAAGGATTATCCAATAACCATTGTCTGGATAATATTACTGCGTTTGTAGCGGGAGAAGAGAAAGACATAGAAGAAATGGGTATGATAGACTCTAGCACAAATGCATTCACTTGAAAAAGCTCTGTTTGAAAATTGAGAGATTATCATACTAATCTACATTGTTTTCAACTTTGCGATTATGACCCGGTTGATATGCTTCCAAATGTTTCTGCTCTTTGCGTCTTTAACTCTTAAAATCATATTAGGGAAGTTAAATGTTAAATCAAGGGGAGTAACTTCTGATTAGAGTTAGTTCCTTGCACTTTTTGATAAATTTTTTCTTCTTCAATTCAAGTATAAATATTATGAGAATGGTCTTCCAAGATCGGTCTATACAGTAAATCTATTTTAATTCCATTGGGCAGTTGACAAAAAAAAAACTGCAGATGAACTACCTTTATTTTCAGTCCAAGAACATGGTATAGATCCGAATATATAAGTTAAAAAAAGAGGAGGAAATGTTGCGTTCAAAGCATTTTAAAACCCTTTTGTGTTGCATCGGACATTATGACTACTGAAGCCTCTTTAAGAGATTCAATTTGATTGGTTCAATTTGAAACTGTTTGACCAATCAAAAATTAATTAATTAATAATGCTCCGGCCTACAAAACACTTGCAAGATGTTCAAGTTCTAGCTGTTAGGATGTTGAAAATGGCCTAAACAGCCGTAACATGTACATCAGAAGGCATACACCAATATACGAGTTGGAACTATGTTCATAAAAATGTTAATTTTAAAATTATAAAGGTTTTCTTTTAAATTTTGAAATTTTAGAATTGTAATACTTTATAACATCCAGATCACTGAAATTGAAAATATTCTTCAATATTTTTTATTTTCATAGTTTATTGTGCTTTCTCAATTTACAAAAGAGTTCCATTTTTTTAAAAATTCTTTTCATTGAAGTGTTATCAAGCAGTTCATGAATCTAAGAGTTCATAAACATGGTTCCACCTGCAAGATTCCTAGGTCTATTTCAACCAGACATTCAATATTGATCTCTATCTCAGTTGCTCTTTGTGACGTGGAAGGGAGAGTTCTTGAATTAGTTGCAGTTTTAAAAAAATTTAAATTGAGATGAAGATCTATGCATCCAATAGATTCACCATATTTGCTGGTTTAGAAGATACTGCCATTTAAAATTTTTTGACTAGTATTTTTTTCTACGTTGGTCACGTGATGGTTTCTATTGAGTGACTAACCAGACCTGTTTCTTCATTGTCTGCACTTAATAGCATTTGACCAGAATCTACTGACTGCCTCTGACAGATTGACACCTATTACAATATACTGGAACATTTCTCTGGCTTCCAGAAAACTAGTGGGTTCAATATACAATGTAAGTTTATGCTAAATTGGTCCCTTAGTTTGTGTTCAATTTTGAAAATTCAGACTTTTTAATGATCACTGCCCAACAAAAGGAGAGAAGTAACTTATTCATTGATCACCCCTTTTTCAATTTTTTTTAATTGATCACCCCCAACACGGCATACTGCCAAAAGACGGACTTATTTTTTTTTATTTTTCAGTTATCATTTTAATTATACAAAGTGATTTTTTTTAATTTGTTTTTTTTTTCTTCTTTTTTTCTTTTCTTTTGTTCATCTTTGTATTTGTCTTTTCAGGCTGATGGTGAGTGTCCAGTGTCCTCAGGGACTGGCACCAGTGCGGTCATATCATGGTCTGGGCCAAGGACTGTGATAGTGCCCCGCACCGAAGCAGGATTTGGATTTACGTTACGACACTTTATCGTCTACCCCCCAGAATCTTCCATCAGCTCGCAAATCCAGGTAAGTTCCAGTTTTGTTTTGCTTAAATCAAGTCAGACATAAGGCCTTCTATAAGGAGCACTGTTTGTGGCCGACCCTTTCAGTGTGTATCATTCATAATCTGGATTTAAAGATTGGAATAGTGGGCAAAGATTCTTTTCGTTGTGGATTTGCAAAATTTTGTTTACAGAGACACCTTGATTATCCGAACGAGACGAGCAGGGTTATTTTGTTCGGATAATTAATAATAAAAAAAAGGAATCCATATTGAACACAATTACGGAACCTTGATCCGATGTTCTATCAGAGAAGCCAATCAACAAACAATCAAACTGACCAGCCAAAAGATCGAACTCCTGAATCCAATGGGACGATGGGCAACAGATAAAGGCACTAGTTCCTCAGATAAACTTACCTGTAGTCTCTACAAAGTAATCAAATTGGACCGTTTTGGTCAAATTGGTATCCAAAGACATTTAGTCTTCTTACCAATACAATCACTTGATGCTGTTAGATGGTTTTAATATTATTACAGAGAAACAACAATTATACGAACAAGACCGGGGGGGGGGGTATTTTGTTTGAATAGATTGTCCGGATAACTGATCTGATAAAAAAGAAAGCCATTACAGGACCTTGAAATCTTTTTTAGATAATCCGAAATTCGGATAATTGATGTTTCTGTGTCGTTCACTGATGCAAATATCTTCAAATCTGGTCACAAACAAAGTAGTAGAATTGAGTAATTTTAAAGAAATCTTACCAAGTCATATGAGTCTCTTATGTTTATTTTGTGTAACATATGCAACTTATTTTTTTTCATTTGTTCCTTGAATGAAATTTCTTCTTTTTTTTTAAATTTTTTTTTTTTTTTAAAACTATACAAAGGAATGTCAATTTCATTTTCATGCGTAGTACGATTACATATGAAAACTAAATCGACATTACTGTAGTCAAAGATACATTGTGTATTTCCAAAACAACCAGGCGCGTTGGGAATCAAAGATAACTCTGATAGAGGTCAAGGTTTTTTTCCTTTGTTTTAGCAAATTGAAATCGAGACTTGGGGTGGTCTATTATATAACTATGCACTAGCAAAAAATGATTGGAGGGGATAATTGGTTTTGTTAAGTATTTTGAGTTATTCGCCTTTTAATCTGTTAATATCTGTCATTAAACCAATCTTAAAGGTTTATTTACTCTTTCTGTAATCTTAAAGCTAGCTTTTTTTCGAATAAATAAGGAACACATATTAGCAAATTATGGGGGTATTTAGCCCCCCCCCCCCCGTTTCGACAGGCCTGAAACTGAAAGATATACTTCTCTCTTCTATCTAAAAATGGATGATGGGAGATTTTGGCACCACCAACTTTGAGGGAAATCTGGTTTTGTCATTTTAGGATTTAGGTTTCAGGATAACATAGCATTGGATTATGTCTAAACTCTTCATAATCTGCCAATATAAAGAATCCCTTCTTGGAACCAAAACAAGGAACAATCTTTCCTTTGTATTAGAAACCATCAACCAAAACTGTCAACATCAACATAGGTTTCTTCAGTTTTTAAGTGGGTCTGGCTGGCTATGTATGTATGAAGCATACAGGCTGCACCAATGGAGCTAGACGGCTGAAAAATTAAACATTTACTCCTTATTATGTTTTTGTTTTAAATCCACCCCTGAAATCGGTTTTTAGTTTTACAATGTAAATTTTTGCTAAATTGGTCCTTTAGTTTGTGTTCAAGCTTGTTTTTTGAAAATTCCAACTTTTTTAGTGATCACAGCACAACAAAGGGCAAGAGAAGTAATTTATTCATTGATCACCCCTTTTTCCAATTTTATAATTGATCACCCCTTTTTTTCCAATTTCTAATTGATCACCCCTTTTCCAAATTTTCTAATTGATCACCCCCTTTTTCCAATTTTTTAATTGATCACCTCTTTTCCTAATTTTTTAATTGTTCACCCCCATTTCCCAATTTTATAATTGATCACCTAATTTCTTAATTGATCACCCCTTTTTCCAGTACTTTTAATTGATCACCTCTGCTGCCAAAAGATGTTGGACAGATGACAGTTTCTATTGAGTGACTAACCAGACCTGTTCATTGTCTGCAATTAATAGCATTTGACCAGAATCTAATGACTGCCTCTGACAGACTGACACCTATTACAATATACTGGACCATTTCTCTGGCTTTCAGAAAACTAGAATTACCAGAAATCTGGCTATTTTTTAAACTGGCTAGTTTTGAATCTGGCGGGCTTCATAGTAGTTCTCTGCTTGGTCGCTCTTTGTTTTAATTTACAGGGTGTGGTTGAATTGTCTTTATATGAAGATTAGTGGATTAATATGGCTTAAACAGACCCTGGTTTTTTGAAGTGGATTAATTAGTATATTTTATAAACAGTTTTGTTCTTTACTTTTCTTTGTATATTTCATATTTTCTATTTGTAGAATTTTAAGTGGATTAATAAAGACCGAACTGACCCTGCTTTAGAAGTGAATTAATTTGTATTTGTTAAATTACAATTTTCTTTATTTTTCATTATTTATTTCATATTTTAAGTATATATTAAGCCTTGATCCAGAAATCCAGAAAATCCAGGTCACCTCTGGTCCCAAGCTTGCCAGATAAATGGTCCTGGTGCTGTACATACTTTCTGGGGAGTGGAAATGTCTGTAAAGATACATTTTCTATCTGTTATCCTTCCGAGATACTAATTATGTTTCCTTTTTTTAGAATAATATCCAGGAACTGCTGGAACAGAACTCTTACTTTGGGACTTAAAAATAAAATAATTTAAGTAAAATAATTTTCTTTTCGGAAATCTTTTAGTTATTAAATTATCATTCAGGCTTTTGATCTGTGAAAAAACAAAATTTTTCACTCAATACTATTTAAAAAAAAATTTCTCATCATTTTTATCGAT
>VCCN01006858.1:863739-875268 GCA_006491835.1 Architeuthis dux | reverse complement strand
AATATTCCACTAGAAATAATAAAATCCTGCTGTTTGGTTTAGTAGAAAATTCACTTTCTATAACATAGTGGTAGGGGTGTACTTAATTATGGGCGATACCGTATGTAACCTACGCTCATCATAATCAAGTGAGGAGCTGGGAAACACTTTAAAACCTAAGTCGGTCTAATTACTGTCTTGGTATCGACTGACCGATATAAGGTACAATAAAGATTCCCGTTCCGTGTAGTGTATTTTTGCAGAGACATGTATTTTTCTTATGTATTATTTTGATGTGGTTTGACTGAACTTGACATTCATTACTTGCAGAAAATTCTTTATTTTAATTTTTTGAGAAAAATTAATTTTTAAAGTGTGTGTGTGGGGGGAGTTGTCGATTTACAATGTATGTATAATGCTAAACTAGACCTTTATTTTTTGTCCATCTTTACGCAAGCATGGCTGCTATCTACAATGTACCTATATAACTACTAAAGTGGACCCTTGTTTTGTGTCCGTCTTTAACCCTAACCCCTAACAGTTTAATGATACCAAAAAAGATGAGATACAAACAGTCACAATGTAAGAATCCATGATGGTAAGTAATGAACCTAACGAATAATTCACAGCCATATTTGTGTAAAGACGGATACAAAATAAGGGTCCCGATATCCAGAAGGTTCTGGGTTCGATTCTTGGTATGAGCGAAGAGTGTGGAAAACTCTTCATTAGGACAAATTTTCCTATGCACTCAGCAGCTAATTGAGTACACTCGCAGCTGTGTGTTAGGGTGGAGGTATCCCTTCAGTGGACTTGCATCCTGCCAAAGGGGGTGGTCATAAAAAACTTGCAAGAATAAAGTCCCGGTCTCGCAGTATGTTTACATTATAAATCGAACATCCACTGTCAGAAAGATGGACAGAAAGTAAGGGTCTAGTTTTGGATTATACGTACATTGTAAATCAATCACCCACTTTAGAGCCATTTCACTTGCTTCTACTTTAGAACTTAATTTTTCCGAAAGAAATGAAGGTCAGATTTATCTCAAACAGGATCAAACTACATAGGGAAAACATACTTTCCTACAAAAATACACAGGTTTACTTGTTCGCTGGTTCTTGTGGAATGTTTTATCACCCCCCTGGGGATACGCGTCATTTCTTCCATCTCCATTGAAATTCTTTGAGGGTAGAAATCAAACAAATTCCTGCTGCTTCCATGCATTCCCCTTACCTTTTTCTTGGCAAGGGTCCAGAAACCCTCCATGGTTTGTGTATAAACATTGGTGCATGGCTCTTGGAAATTATGCAAATGATTGATAATCGGGCAAACATCTTAACCGAAGTCATTGAATCATTTGAATGGAACTGATTTTAACACTTCACCATCTTTTTTTAAATACTGAAATGTTCTGTTTTGATGAATTATTTTATTTCTTTTTATTTATACACTATTTTTAACATCAGGTGTGCACAGGAGTCAAATTTTCACACACCAGTCGTTCCCGGTGTTAAAAATGGTGTATAAATAAAAAGAAATAAGAGGATTGATGAAAGAAATGTCAAGATGATGAAGTGTCAAAATCAGTTTCATTCAAATGGTCCAATAATGACAGTTAAAATTCCACGTTTGCCGATAGTCGTATTATGGTTAGTCCGCTCGGATAGTATAATGGTTAGCATATCTGCCTCACACCCAGAAGGTTCTAGGTTCGATTCCCGGTATGAGTGAAGAGTGTGGAAAACTCTTCATTAGGGCAAATTTCCCTATGCACTCAGCAGCTAACTGAGTACACTCAAAGCTGTGTGATTAGGGTGGAGGTATCCCTTTGGTGGAATTGCATCCTACCAAAACTTGTAAGAATAAAGTCCTGGTCTCGACCAGACTTGAAACTTGCAAGGATCACTAAGCTGACGCTTGCAACAGAAACCGGGTCTTCGTCACTGGGCTCCATACTCCATTGGGAGTTGTCTCTTAAGAGGCGGGACACTTTACCGTACCAGGTTATGGATAATCCACTAGTGGCCTTGTGCCAGACAAAAATGTAAGCCCCTTTACTGTGGAACAATGGTCAGTAAGCTTGTCTCACAGACCATTACTACTGTAGTAGTGACTTTGATCCTCACTGTAGGCTTTTGCACTGACAACACCAGGGTCGGATTAAGGCCACAATGGGCCCTACGCCACCCATAATTTGAGGGCGCACCAATATATATATCACAGATTTTTAAGAACATGAAGACTTAATATTTTTTATCCTGGTAAACCTTTTAAAAGAAGCTTTTTTGCACATGTGAGAGAGAAAGAGTATTAAAATCATGGCTTTTTACCCGGGCTCGAGCACTGACCGCTGACATGGGTAGCAGATACGCAACTATCTAACCCAGGGGTTCACAACATTTTTGTTCCTATTCAAGTTCAGAGAACCACGGCCCTTCAGGGATCCTTATGGCATGCTCGGGTATGGTCCTGGGAGAAGTTGCACAGGATATCTTGGCCAGCTGGTCGGGAGGCGATCACCATTAGCATGCTCAGGATTCGTCCTGAGAAGCTTTTGGGATCTCCACCCCTCCCACCACTTTATCCTGGTTCTCGTGACATTTGTCTCACAGTGATTTGGGATTCTCCCCCTACTGAATTCGGCACTAAATGACCCACCTAGGGTCGATGTGCCATTAAACAAAACAATCAACCATTTATCTATTGGGCATTCGGACAAGTTCCCATGTACCCCTAAAAACTAAGGATCAAAAATTGATAAAATTATATTGATTTTAATAAGAACCCAATTTAACTGTTAATGAAAGGTGTGTGAAATATCCTTAGAGTTCTTCTTCCATCTTCATGAATTACTCAGTGATTAATTAATTCTTTGAAAATGTCAGTCTTGGATTGTGAGATGGTTGAGCCTCTTTTTTGGCAGCAGGTTCATTCGGAGAAACTTTAGCGATTGTACAACCACGGCTCGGAATTAACGTTGTCCCGTCATCGGTAAAAATGTGTTCGGGATGCAGGAACAAAAATGGTGTTGCATGGTGTGTAATACTTTTTTGTTCCTGGGTAGTGAGTGTTATTTTCTGATTGCTTGTGTGTAAAATGTATAAAATTGTTTTTGCTTTGTTGTTCCAGCGGTGGTATAAAACGAGTTACATTCGCAGTTTCACACTATGCAACGTGATTTTTTGTTCCTGGGTAGTGAGTGTTATTTTCTGATTGATGATGTGTAAAAAGTATATAAAATGGCTATTATTCCCTTCAAACTTTGCTTTTATGCCCAGGACAGTGATATTCATATGCTATTGTTTTTCTTACTTTATGTGATTAGAAATCTGCAAATTCGCCAATTGAAAATAAGTAGATTTCAAATTATCACTGTCCTGGTCACAAAAACAAAGTTTGAAGGGAATAATTGACATTTGCTATACTTTTTAGACATAACCGATCAGAATATAACACTCACTACCCGAGAACATTGACTTGTTTTAAATTGACATGCACTGTCGAAATAAAAAATTAAAAACATGTCATTTGGGTGGGTGCGGGTCTGGAAGGTCGTTTTAACACACATTTTGTAAATATTTTTGATCATGGTCGGGTAAACTTCTTTTTTAAAAATAGCCTTTTTACATGTATACTTACGTGAGAGAGGGTGTATATGTTTTTTATGTTTTCTTTCTTGTCTTTATAACAGAAGGACAATCTTCGCTAATTATGGTTTAACTGTGTATTTAAACTTTTTTTTAAAGTCTTTAAACTTCTAACAACCTATATTAATCACTGCTACCCACAACACTGGTTTATCGCTGGGTTTAGGTTATTCATGTGTTCAGACATTTAGATCTATCTATCTATCCGGACTTCACCCAGTCCTAACTGCTTATAGTAGAAACTTGAAATTTTGCACACACACTCCCCTCAATGAGTAAGGAAAATGTTTTTTTTTAATTTTTTGAAAATTCCCCTCTAAATAGGTTTTTAGGTGGGCTTCAATATGCAATGTAAGTTTATGCTTAATTGGTCACTAGTTTGTACCCGCTTGTTTTTTTGAAAACCCAACAAAAGGCCAGAGAAGTAACTTATTCATTGATCACCCCTTTTTCTAACTTTTTAATTGATTACCCCCAACACAGCATATATGAGTGGCAGTGTTTCATTATTTCCCTTGGAATGTCTTCTATATGTTTATTCTCAATCATTTTAATTGAAAAATATGAAATATTGTGCAATAATATTGATTGTATGGGTAGTAATTTATCTTTTTCAGTCCTTATTTAGTCATCACAACCCAGTTTTTTAATTGATCATCTCCAACATTGCATATATGGGTGATGGTGATTCATAATTTCCCTTGGAATACTAGTCTCCATTTTATTTTGTTTTATTTTGTGCGTGACTCATATAAATCTTAATGCAACAAATTTGTTTCTTTCATGGTATACCATTCTATTTTTCTCTTTGGTACAAGTTAAGTAGTGTGGTCCCTAAAAATAAGTGCGGTCCCTCCTACAGAGCTAGTAGTAGTGCTTTTTTTTTTTTCATCTCTAATGGTTGTGGTCCTGAATTACCTAACCGTAACATAGTCGACATTCTTGATGTAGAACATTAGGGTCTGGTCATTCATGACCAAAAGTTCTTTTCTACAATATATTTCACGCAATCCTGAGTCAGCAGCCGCCTGTTGCTGTCTCATCACCTGATCTTGCATGTCTCATAACACCTGTGCCACAGAGGATGGTCCTGACATCATAGTGTGTTGGTCACTCCCTGGCAAGTTGGGTTCACCTTGGACAAATCCACGCCATTGGCAAAACACTCAGAAACAAGATTAGCCAACAAGGATTTGGGACTACAGTCATTGGAGATGCAAAAATAAAGCAATACTACTAGTTCTTTTCAGCCTTTTGGCTAAGATCAAAGTGTAGTATCTGTTCTTCGAAACCCTCATGGCCTTGAAGTTCGGAGAAACACGCCACATAAGGGGTCCTTGTCGCATGCTCAGGATTCGTCAGCCAGCTGGCCCGGAAGGAGGTCGCTCACCGCCCAGGATTCGTACCCCGGAACTTTGACCAGCATACTCAGAAAAGATGTTGGTGATGGTTTCTATTGAGTGGCTAACCAGACCCCCTTTCTTTTTTTCTTTTTTTTTTTCTGAAGCTTTTATTAGACTTTCTGAAATATTTGATGATGTCATATCAAAGTGGTGAAAGCACCATCCGTTTCTTATATCCCCTATCTGTCCGACTCACCTCGCTCTTTAAAAAGATGGAAGGTGAGAAGTTTTGTCTCAGTTTGTAAGCATGAAATTCTCTCTGTTCTGCATTACGCCAGAGTCTGTGGCCAGGGGGGATTCCAACCCTAATCTTCTGTCTACCTCGCATGTACACGCATGTGCTTGTCTGCAGCACTGGTGATGACTAAGGCTGACTGTTGTGTACGTGAAATCCGTGGGGTTTGAGAAGGTTGTGGGGTGCGGCTCCCCTGGTAAACAGGTTGTTTATTTTAACGGACAGTTTCTTTCTGAAATCTTCAAGTTGCCACGCTTCGGTGGCGACGAAGAGACTTCACTATTTTCTTTCATCTCTTGCATTTATTTATTGTTATTTCTTTTCTTTCGTTCTCTCTTTTTTCTCCTTCCTCCTTTTTCTTTCTTTTTCTTCTTCACTCTTTCCTTCCTCAATTATGACTATTAGGCCATAGTCATGAAACAAGAATAATGTGATAACTTCATTGGTAAAACTTGAAAAGCTGTTGGCCAGGATTTTCAAATTAAAATATATATTTGTGATTGTTAATCACTGCTACCCACAACACTGATTTATTGCTGGGTTTAGGTTATTCATGTGTTCTCACATTTATATGTATCCATGTATCTATGTATCCGGACTTCGCCCAGTCCTAATTGTTCATAATAGAAACTTGAAATTTTGCACACACACTCCCCTCAATGAGAAGGGAAAATTTCTTTTTTTTAAAAAAAATACCCCCCTCCAAAATAGGTTTCAATATGAAATGTAAGTTTATGCTAAATTGGTCACTAGTTTGTGCCCCCTTGTTTTTGAAAATTCAGACCTTTTTTAGTGATCACAGCCCAACTTTTAAATTGATCACTCCCAACACAGCATATATGGGTAGCAGTTTAATCTCCATTACCAAAGGTTTATGTTATTCATGTGTTCACACATTTATATGTATCTATCTATTTATCTATCTATGCTAGTTAGTCTTCATTTTATACAAGTCATCTTTTAGTGTTTCCAACTTTTACAATTTTAACATCAACAAACTATTTTAACCTGATTGTTTTACTGGTCTTAATTCTGTGACATAAATAACTCGCTTTTTACTAACCCTTTGATGTGAAAAGTGACTGAAAGGCCTTGTTCTAGAGTGACCAAAAGTAAAGTGGGAAAAAAGAAGAATGTATATGTCTTTATTTTGTTTGTGTCTTTATATACAGTTTATATTAGAAACCGTCGACCATAACTGTCAACATAGGTTTCTTCAGTTTTTAAATTGGTCTGGCTGGTTGGCTATGTATGTATCACGCGTACAAGCCTCACAAATGGAACTAGAACGATAATAAATTCAACATTTACTCCTTATGTCTAAAAAAGATTTTAATAGATTTTTAATGAGGGTTTCAATTTGTAATGTAACTTTATGCTAAATTATCACTTATAAGTTATCTTAGTCTCATTGCTTTTTTTAGTCTCCATTTTAAACAAGTCATCATTTAGTGTTTCTAACTTTCACTCCCTTTTTACTAACCCTTTGATGTGAGAAGTGGCCGAAAGACATTGCTTAGGGTAACCAAAAGTAAACAAAAAAATACTTTGTTGAAATTCTTCCTACTGTGATAGGACTATAAATTGTACTGAATGAAATGATGTTATATAATAAGCGACACTCTACCACAGAGCAGTGAACAAGTGGAACACCACTATTAGCAATTGGTATGTACCATTAACCATAACAGTGTGGCAGAGTAGCGTAGCGGTTACTGGTATGGAAAATAGAATCAGTGAACCAAATTTAAGATTGCTTACATTCACTTCACACTAATGTCCTTGGGAAAGATATGAATTTATCAATAGCTGGGCGGAGAAGTGGATTCATGGTTTTCCCAGTTTTTGGTTTGCTGATTCCGTGTGTGTTTGTGTGAAAATAGAATGTTGCCTGTATCATTATTCAGGCCTTTCCGTTATAACGCAGTTCGTTATAGCGTGGTTTGCATTATATCATGGTCAGACAGTGGACTTCAAATAACTAGACTTAGCTCCAAAATAGCTAAATTAATCGCGGCTCGGTTATAACGTGGTTGGTTTTCTCGGACCCTAACACCCATGTTATAAGGGGTAGATGTAAAAAGCTTACAATCAGGGCTCCAGACTAACCTTTTTCACTACCATCCCAGAACCATCCCGAAAAACAATTTTAACCATCCCAAAGGAAATGTAAACGGTCCCCAAATAAAAATGTTGTTTCTTTACTTTGTTATTATCATCTATAGTTGTTAGTTGTTAGTAGCAGAATAAAAACACCATTAAAATGTTGAGGAAATAAATAATTGTCAAACTCCAGTCCAAACCTGGAGTTGACTTGGTTTTTCTACAGTAATAAAAACAACAAATGACGAGAACAATCCTCACCAAATTATAAAAATTTTTTTTTTAAATCACTTCCGTCCCGGAGACGTCCCAAGGAAGATATTGGTTCGTCCCGAACACATTTTTACCACAACATTAATTTTGAGTACACACTGTCTATCTCCAATTTCCTCTATCAATGTTAAGTTCAGTACAACTCAGAGTAATGACTGACTTGTGTTGGATTATCCCAGATAACATTCAGTGTCCCTGTTCTCCCTGACCCCCATCATCAGAGAGAACTAGGGAGGGGATGAGCAAGGAGCATGGCTGATGGTAACTTCTACTTGGTACCTTGGCATTCAAAAGCAAATGCAGACAGAAAGAAAAAAATTAATCTCCACTCATCTTTGGCCCAAATACTGGCACCTTTTTCCCCCTCCCTCCTTTCATCTAAATATGCCCCCCCCCCCGGCCATGACCATCAACCACCCCCCAACCCCGAGTGGGGGGGGGGGATGACATATTTCAAATGTAATCAGGTTGTTTGTAACTTGCAAGAGAGAGTAGGATTACATGATCTCCTTGTTTTGGTTGGGATGAATATAGTGTAGATAACCGAGACTCTCCTCACCGAGTAATGGTTGGTGAGCTAATCTAGGAGACCATTACATCTGTGCAGGGCCTCGGAGAGGCAGGTGCAGCCTGTGCATCGCACTGGGGTTCCAATAGAGTTAAAGGTAAAAAATTAATAAAAACGATTTACATAAAAATAAAAAGAAAAGAAAATCGCTTTTTTTAATAAAACTCAAAACGTCATTGCTGTGCTTAGAAAAAATCTCTTCTCAGCAAGAGTAGCAAACGCATGGAAACGCCTAAGTGAAAAGACGGTTACATCCGAGAATATCAATATTTTAAAAGATAATCATTATTCTGATATCGGACATACCAAATTTAACCACCAATTTTCTTATTAGTTTAATCCCACCCCAACTAAACTGAAGCTGGCTTAATGACGCAATTAACTGCTGTCAAAAAAAAGCTTATTTCAAGTATATTCAAGTATAAAACAGATTTGCACTCATGGCAAATGAAAACAATGTTCTCAAGAAATTGGAATTTACTGATGTTTTGGAGAAATTTATTTCCCAGAAATTATACAAAGCAAATGCTTTAAAAGTTTAATTGTTGTCATCCTCGTAAAAATAAAATTTATTTTTCTTTAATTTTTTTCTTTTTGAAATATTACTAGGGGCCTCACAGTACCTGTAGCCCAGGGCACCTACAAAATCACTGCTTGGCGATGTGATAGAGTATTTGGCACTGAAACATTTGATTGGTATCTCTGTAGAGGTGGGTTTTTTTCCCGCTGACGATAAACAAAATATTTTTCTCAGCAGTCCCACAAAAGCATTTCAGAACTGCTTGTTGTATAAACCGTAAACAAGTGGATTAAACAAGCTGTTGAGAATATACATCCGTTCAAACATGAAAAAGACAAGCTCCTGTTTGTAACTTATTCTGATTTTATTGTTATCGGTTTGTTAAAATAGGCCAATATATAGTGATAGTTATTATTAGTACAGATTAGTTTATCTTTTATCTTATTTTTGTTGCAACGATCAGGTCATTTTACATTCTGTGACCATTAAGTAAGCAGCATGGGTCAGAGATAAAGAAGTACCTCTGCTGTGATTTGAACTTGCATCCTCTGTCTTTAGTAGCCTGTCCCACGTAGAGGTGCCTTACTGATTTTGTCATTCAGAGGAAAGAAAAACCAGTCAAAATACTAGCCCTTTCAAGACTGCTGGTATATATATGTCCCTTAGATCTCTTTAACCAAGGGAAGCCATACTGTAAGAATTCTTCTGCAAAGGGGCGGCAGACCACCATAGCCAGCTCGGGCATCTGCCAAGAGAAGGAAACACATGTCAAACCTTGGGGCGTTGTTCCTATTTGTGCCACCTCGGTGGACTGTAGAATGCAAGCCCTTTGTTTAAAGGGCAGGGTCGGCCCTGCACATGTTGCACTTCACCTTGAAACTCCATCGCACAGGCTGGAGGGCTATTCCATGTACCAGCCGCACAGACTAAGGTCCTATAGTCCAACCAAAACTATGTGAACACATGAATAACCTAAACTTTGATTAATAAACGTTTTAAAATAAAATTATACCTTGTGCCAGATGTATGAATAGTCTAGACCACTATTAGGTTTCTTCAGTTTTCAAATGAGTTTGGCTCTCTATCTATCTATCACGTGTACAGGACGCACCAATAGAGCTAGAGGGATGAAAATTTATACATTTACTCCTTATGTCGAGAAAAAATGCTTTGTTTTGTTTTTTTGAAAATTTCCGTCCAAAATAAGCTTTTAGTGAGGGGGGTGGGTACAGTTTACAATGTAATTTCATGCTAAATTGGCCCCTTAGTTTGTGTTCGGCTGCATTTACACTTGTTTGTGGGGAAACCCTCCAAAAATCTTTGTTCAAGAAGCCAAGCGATTCATTCAGATCTCTTTTTAGAAGTGTACTAGAAGTTTTTAATTGAGGTATTAAGAACCTTTAATAGGTTGGTCTTGAAAGTGTTAAGTGGCAGAGATAAGGGTAGTACTAGTGATAGTGGCTGGTGTTCAAGCCTTGGTTAAAGATAACAAAGCCTTTTACATTTGGCTACTTAGGGTTTTCAATGATAAGGCATGCTGGCTACTTTGTTGAATATCAACATTCAACAACAGCTGAGATATATATATATATATACTTGTGGAGATGGAGACTTATATGGGTAATAAACGATTATATTTTGAGGTAAAAACTATGTTTTTGTTAAAATGCCCCGCACCCTTTATATTTTTTTTTTTTTTTTTTTTTTTCCCCTGTAACACCGCTAGGGTTTGAAGCTTTAAAGCTTTCTAGACTATATATATATATACACACACACACACACACACATGTTATGGGATAAACAATGATATCAGATTGATGGTGATATTATCAAGTGTGACATATTGAAAGGCTTTTAATTATTTTTTCAAACAAACTTTTTTGTTTATTCAATATATTTGAGACCGACTGATTTTGCTAACAATAAACATTTTGATAACATTATGCATGGTTATAATAAACAGCTTCCTCTGCTTACGGCCGGCCAAATCACGTTGGAGACAAGAAATGTAGAGCCTGGTCTGTACTTGGATGGATGACTGCTTGTGAATACCTGTTCCTGTAAGCAAGAATGGTGAAGTGACTCCACTTCGGGTGCTAGTCTATTTCACGTGTTTCTTTCACTTTTCAGACAAGAGAAACTTGTGATATAGGAACCCAGGGTCGGGACGGCTGATGCCATAGTCAGCGTAAGGGCACTAGCTAGCTTCCTCTGTATTTTGATTCTTTTTTTTGTTCTTTCCAAACAATAAAGGTTGTCTTCAATATGGCATAGTGATGGTTAACAAGCCACCCTCGTTAGACGATTTGCTAGTGTAGTCAGCTGGAGTCTATATATTTGTATATAGGTCAGTCTTGTGTTTTAGTCAACTCGTGATTTTTGAGGGGCAAGACATTATTAATTATGATAAGTCTTGTGCATAGTTTGACCCCAGGGTTTATATATATAAATCTTCTCTCTCTCTCTCTCTCTCTCTCTCTCTTATATAAAGTACTCATTTACTATTATGAGTCAGTTTTTCTGCATAACCTGTTTCCAACAGACCTCTGTTTCCAACCGAAAGAGGCTCAATACATTAGTAGAGCGAATATTGTAGAAAAATATTTATTGGTTCATTACAACCTGTACAGTTGGTTTCACAGAGCTATCATTGGTTGTTTTGTGTGGAGTCTATCTGTCTTTGACATTTTTATTGTTTTGTTTTGTTTTGTTTTGTTTTTTTTGTTTTTTTTAATTCGCTTTACTGTACTAACATTAACAGGTGGGAAGGAGGAAATTTACCAACAAGAAAAATAGTAATA
>VCCN01006858.1:826102-840365 GCA_006491835.1 Architeuthis dux | reverse complement strand
TATATATATATATATATCAGTTGATTGACATAGCATTGGTGGTATTTGCTCCATCAGACAGGGTGTGGTTATTTGACATTATAATCATGAACAACTCAACTGAAACATCCCTCAAACAAGAAAGGTCTTTAAAACCCTGTGGAATTCTTGTACAAACAGATAATGGATGTGTCCCTCTGCATCAAATCTAACAGATTCATCTCTGCAAAGTTCTGAAGAATTCTTTCAATAGAAATATAATTAACTCTTCAGCATTCCTGTCCATTTCTCAAGAAGACTGTACGAGGCTCTGTCTGTGAAGTACTCAGCCGTTTAATACTAACGGAAAAATAATAACAAGCCAGTTTTGCCTTTGATGTCTGTACAGGACAAATTTTGAATTCAATTTCACACTCTCCAATTCGCTCTTCAAGAAATTGGTGTCAAACCATTAATCACCACTACCCACAACACTGTTTTATTGCTGGGTTTAGGTTATTCATGTGTTCTGACATTTATATCTATTTATGATTTTTTTATTATTAGGTGAAGCATTGTCAACTATTATTAATTATAATAATGAATGCTACACACAACAGACTGGTTTAAACACTGTTGCTGGGTTTAGGTTCTGATATTTATATGTATCCAGACTTTGCCAGCCCTAGTAGAAACTTGAAATTTTGCGCACACACTCCCCTCAATGAGTAGGGAAAATGTTTTTTTTATTTTTGGCTGGCTGTCTGTGTCTATAGCATTTGTACAGGCCACACCAATGGAGCTAGAGGGCTGAAACTTTAAACATTTACTCCTTATGATGTCAAGAAAAACTTTTTTTTGTATACCCCCCCCCCCCAAATAGTGGGTGGCAGTGATTCATAATTTCCCTTGGAATGCTAGTAATAGATATGGTTGATTGTCTTAATGATAATTCATTGTTTTCTAACATTGTTCCTCAACAAACGCTTTTATCCTTGATATTCAAAAAAGAATAGCAGACAATTTATACGACAGGAAAGAAATGGTGACAGTGATTCATAATTTCCCTTAGAATCCTAGTTTTTTTTTTAACGTTTTGATAACCAAAATGTTCTACAGAATTCAGTTTATCTATATAAGTAGGTAGTCCAAACAGTCAGTTTTTGGGGCAAAAATGTCACTGTAACGCTAATTTTTCCGTTTCTCAAGTGTTCATTCTCCATAATTTTGACTAAATACAAAACTCTTATGCATGCCATAATAAAGAATGTCCAATCCTGAATCTGTTGGTGTCTTATTTGTCACCGTTTAACTTAAAAGGAATTTTACAGCAAATTTTCAATTTAATGTGTTTACAGCGCCCAAATAACGCAGTGAGGTTTTTTTTACTGTGGTCGTAATAAAAGGTATCTATAAATAAATGATTGCTGACACCTCCACTTTTGATGTATGTCTTTGGAACCAATATCACCTAGTAGAAAAATAAATGTTCTTCAGTTTCGTCTGAAATTTAAGCAAGTACACAATGTCTACAATTAAAAAAATGATGGCTTTTCAGTTTTATAAGGGTGTTGAAAAGGCCATTTTTTTTAAGTGTTCAATTTGCTGCGAGTCCGCAAATGAATACATAATCATAATTAGTGAACTAATAGGAGTAGAGAGACAAATGAGGTATCAAAATGTTCAGAATAACAAGACCTATATGGGTGAACAGGCAGATGTATAAGATCTTCCTGTAAAAACTCATTGGAGTACCTAATATAAGTAAGTTTGGTTTTTTTTTTTCTTTCTTTCTTGTTGCTGTAAATTACGTGACAGGTTCACCAAATTCAAGTTGTGCAGATCATGAAGGGAATAGTCTGAAGAATCTATAGAATTTTTACAGACAGTACTTGTCTGTCTGCAACAGGCGTGAAAAAAAGATAGATAGTGGGAGGGGAAGTGGTTGATGAGATCTAAGAATGGTAAACAAGTCAAAGAACACTCAGTGGCTCTTCTGTTTTTCTCTTTCTCAACAGACCTTCTTTTTTTTTTTTCAAATCTTCTTCAGTCGGCAGTTCACTGACAAATCACAATGGCTGGGTTCATTACACTTATTCCTGTACCCTCTGAGATAGCAAACTGTTCGGAAAGCACCAAGGCCCTTTTGTAGGTCTTGTCAAAACTCATGAACCGCCCTCACGAACCGCTGATAACCATAGTGAAAATTTGGTCATACTCTAATTTGGACATCTTGAACTCTAAGAATGGAACAGTTAACTTTGGTTTTAACCCCTTAGCGGCCAACCGCACCAGCATCCCCCCGCCCAACGTAGATTCATTTCTGTGCAAGATGCACTGAGGCGGATATTATGGTTTGAATCTGAGGATTCAATTAGTGCAGAATAGATCCACTATGCTC
Organism: Architeuthis dux; assembly: GCA_006491835.1. Classification (NCBI taxonomy): domain Eukaryota; kingdom Metazoa; phylum Mollusca; class Cephalopoda; order Oegopsida; family Architeuthidae; genus Architeuthis; species Architeuthis dux. Next base: position 838,006 of record VCCN01006858.1, on the reverse strand, counting down.
CAGGTTTTTATCACTGCCTTCCAGACGTACAAAGTGTGTCCGGAAAGTATCCAGCCATTTCTAACTCTTAAATTCATTCTAGTAATTGAAAAAGGTAATTCATGGGGAGTAACTTCTGATTGATGTTACCTCCCTTGCAGTTTTTCTAAATTAAAACTTTTTTATTTTTCTTAATTCAGTTCACAAAAGCGTTCCATTTTTAAAAATCCTATTCATTGAAGAGTTCCACAGCAGTTATAAACTGTCTATGAATCTAAGAGTTAATATCTAAAGAACTGGTTGCGCTGCCATGATGTAACCCAACAGAGGGTACCTTACAGCACATGCATGAACAGACACTCTCCCTTAGTGTTACTCAGTCGGCAGTGAGACGCCATTGAGTGAGCTTGTGCAACATAGATTTGTGCCCATCTAGCCATAGGTTTTTGTAGCTGAATTGGTTAAGGCATCATCCTTGAAAGACAAGCTCCCAGGGGTTCAATTTACAATGTAAGTTTTTACTAAATTGGTCCCTTAGTTTGTGTCCAGCAGCATTCACCCTTTTTTTGTGAAAATTCAGATTTTTCCCTTTTTTAGTGATTACCGCCAAACAAAAGGCGAGATAAGTAATTTATATCATTGATCACCCCCTTTTTTACAATTTTTTAATTGATCACCTCCAACACGGCATGCTGCCAAAAGACATTGGTCATGTAACTGTAACTCTTTTGAGTGATTCTTAGAAACAGTCAACCAAAACTGTCAACATAGGTTTCTTCAGTTTTTAATATGGTCTGGTTGGCTATGTATGTATCACATGTACAGGCTGAACCAATGCAGCTAGTGGGCTGAGAATTTAAACATTTCAACATGTCTAGAAGAAACATTTTGAGGTTTGTTTGTTTTTTAAATTTCCTCCCCAAAATAGGATTTTAGTTTGGGTTCAATTTACAATGTAAGTTTATATTAAATTGGATCCTTAGTTTGTGTCCGGCAGTATTCACGCTTGTTTTTTGAAAATTCAGACTTTTTAGTGATCACCGTCCAAACAAAAGGCGAGAAAAGTTACTTATTCATTGATCACCCCCTTTTCCAACTTTTTAATTGATCACCCCCAACGCAGCATATATGGATGACAGTGATTCATAACTTCCCTTGGAATACAAGTAATAGATATGGTTGATTGTCTTAATGATAATTCATTGTTTTCTAACAAACGTTTTTTAATTGATCACACCCAACACGGCATGCTGCCAAAAGACATTAGTCATGTGACAGTTTCTATTGAGTGAGTAACCAGACCAGTTATTTATTATACTTGATCTCGGAATTCAAAGATACTTTCATAACCTTTTCCTCCATTTTGTTTTTTCTGAGATTTAGATAACTCATATGACATTTATAAAAACCCATCTTTAGCACAGTGGCCCTTGCATAGAAATAAACAGGAATTATTAATAGTCGAATTATGAAGTTGGCAAATAGGAAAAAAATATTTGTTTGGTGAATAATCCAGATGACCTTAGCTTGCGTGTTTACTAATATCTTGACTAAATGACCTTTTCAAAAAAGATAGGAGGAATATACAAGACAAAACCAAAATATTAGGTTGCTACACATAAAATGTCAGTTTTGTTATATCATAGAGACTAATGCTAAAAGTGAAAGATTTGCTCATATAAGTGCAGTTTTGCTGAATAAATGTAAATCTACTTAGATAATATGTCACGTGTATGTTTATATTTGTGTCTGTAAAGTTTTCCAGCAATTCCCTTTGAATCCAACCAAACACAGAACTTTTCCCCTAATATATTCCGTTTTATGTTGAGATGTTGAAAGCTCTGGATCTAACCAGGATATATTAGGTTGTTACACTTGAAACATCGTTTTCTTTTTACATCATGGAGAATAATGATAAAAGTAAAAGATTTACTAATCGATTAGGTTGTTTCACATGAAATGTTTCTTTTTACATCATAGAGAATAATGCTAAAAGTGAAAGATTTACTAATATAGTTGCATTTTTTGCAGATTCAATGTAACCTAGCATTCCAAGGGAAATTATGAATCACCACCACCCATATATGTTGTGTTAGGGGAGTTGGAAAAAGGGGTGATCAATGAATAAGTTACTTCTCTTGCTTTTTGTTGGGCACTAAAAAGTCCAAATCTAAAAAAAACAAGCATGAACACTGCTGGACACAAACTAAGGGTCCACTTTAGCATAAACTAACATTATCAAACAAAATTGTTTCCCTACTCATTGAGGGCAGTGTGTGCAAAATTTTAAGTTTCTACTATGAACGGTTAAGGCTCGGCAATGTCCATATACATAGATATAAATGTCAGAACACATGAATAACCTAAACCCAGCAATAAACCAGTGTTGTGGGTAGTGGTGATAGAAATATAATTTGTTATTAATATTGGAGACTTTTGAGCCCTTATCAGCAATGGAGACTAATTTTTAAGTGCGATTTCAATTTAGGATATAATTAGGATACATTTTATAGAGATAGCATATTATCATAAGAGGATTGTTGGAAAACGGTTATCACTTCAAATGGGTCATGTTTTGATTAAATATTTACTGTTTTTGTTGTTTATATCATCCTCCATTTTACTATTAAAACAACAACATTTGATATGTAGAAATGCTAAGCTTTTCTAAATCCAACACAATCCAAATGGGATGGGGAAGTAGCATCTGATTCTAGATTAGAGACAGTGTTTCTTGCAGCCTCCTCCATATTCACCTGACATTTCTCCTACAGATCATCATCTTTACAAGCATTTTCAACTTCATATCCATAATGTATGTATGTATATATGTATGTATGGCTCTTATCATCTTGGCTGAAGGTCTTAGCAGCTTCAGGACTTTTAGCTGCTATGCCTGGGCCCTTATATCCATAGTAAAACATTCAATAATAGGGAAGCCATATTTGGTGCTTTTACTGACCACTAAACCTAAAGTAATTTATGGAGATGGCTAGAAGATAAACCCCCACCCCCCGGACACCTCTGGGATGGAAGTGATTTTTTTTTAAAAGAAAGTTTTTTAAATTTTTTTTAAAAAAAATTTCTTTTTTAAAGAAAATTTAAAAAAAAAAAATATTCATTTCTGTCCTGGAGGCATCCCCGCAGAAGATATTTGTTCGTCCCGAACAAATTTTTAACATCCCTGGGACACCATTAATTTCAAACCCTGGAGATGGCATATTATCATTAGAGGATTGTTGGAGAAAGGTAATTGCTTCAAATGAATCATATTTTGATTAAAAATTTACCGTTTTTTGTTGTTTATATCATCCTATTCAAAAAAGGCGTCTCATATGTAACAAGCTGATACTAACAGTGGAATGACAAAGAAGTTGACAGATCGAAAAAAAACACTGTTTGGTGAATAATCCAGATGACCTTAAGCCTGTGTGTTACTAATATGTGACCGATTGTCCTTTTCAAAAGAGATGGAAGGAACAAGAAAAAACAAACTTAATGCTATTTTGTTACATATCTTGTGTGTGTGTGTGTGTGTTTGTGTATGTGTACTGACACTGAAATGGCTCAATCGTTGACTTGGGTCTTTTTTTACCCATCTCATCCAGTGTTGCCAATTTAGCACCTTTTGTACTAGATTCAGCTCGTTTTATTGTTTTGGTAGTGAAAAAAGGTGCTAAATTAGCATGTTTACACTATTTTGGGCTATTTTTGACCATTTCTACTGTCTTTTGGGTATTCTTGAACATTTTTAGTGTCTTTTGGCTATTTTTGAACATTTTTAGTGTCTTTTGGCTATTTTTGACCATTTTTAGTGTCTTTTTGGTGGCTTTTGGCCATTTCTAGCTATTTTAAAAGGTTTTAGCGGATTTTGGCAATCAAACTAGTTTGAAAATATTTTTTGCATTAGCAACACTCTCTCCTCTTCTCATTACAGAGGAAGCTGCTTATTGTGATCACTTTGAGACAGGGTCTTTTACAGAACAATAATTGCATGATAACATTAAGCAATGCATACTGAAAAAAATTGGAACAATTTACAGTCATTGTTTATCTTATTAAATTCATCTAACTACATGTTTCTGTGTGTATGCACTGCGATTACTAACAACTGGCCATTGTATGAAGTTGACATTCACCAGATATATTAGTCAATGCACAAGGCAGTGCAGTGTCGAGTTTTTTGGAACAGCAGTTCTCGAGAAATCTAATAACACAATTTAAATTATAGATATTTCTTCAGTTTCTATGAATTATCACCCTTGACTTCCACTCTTTAGAATTATCTAAATTTAGATATAAAATATCTAAATTGGCAACACTGAACAGCAGTCACCAAAATACTTTGAAGCTGTAGTTCCGTACAACAGACAGAAAATTATTTTACATGACATTATGGCAGGCTGTTCCATGCACCTTTGAAACAGGCACTGCCCTAGTTGTTATAAACAGATTTGCTTCCCCATTGTTTCCCCATTGCTTCGAGTTGCTTCCCATTGCTTCCCCATTGCTTCCCATCTCATTGCTTCATGTTATTTTCCCAGTGGCTCCCCATTGCTTCCCGTGGCTCCCCATTGCTCACCAGACTGTTCCACTCAGGAAACCCTGGTAATAAACTAATCTAAGCTTAATCAGTTATTTACGAAGCTAGTTTCTCATATTACAGGCTTCCCCATTATAACGCGGGTGGATGGTGGACCACCCCAAAATATTAATCCAGTTTCAAAATAGCTAGGTCTAGTACACCCGTCTTATAACGGGGGACGCTTGTATTGACTGAATGGTATGTCCCTGAATAGCAGATTTAACTGTTCCTTCTCTCTCTGTCCCTTCTCTCTCTCTCTTCTCTCTCTCTCTTCTCTCTCTGTCCCTTCTCTCCCTCCTCTCTCAATTATTTATCCTGTATTTTATCTAAAAATATTCTCGAGCCCCAAGGTCTGTCCTAACATCCATATTTTTTAATTTTTTTTTTTTCTTCTTTTCCCTTCTTTTTCCCATTAATGTTTCACTGTAGATAAAAATGCCTGTGTTTATCCAGCGAATTTTGGACGGCGTCAACATCCTGTCTTTGAGTCTTAGAGAAACACATGGCAGCACACACACACACACACACACACATACATTCATCAACACTAAAAATAGATTTCTTGTATAGGAAACGAAGAAACAGCCTTAGCCTCAATTAGTATGAATCCTACTATAATTCACCAAATATCCGTCTGTCTGTGACAGCGGAACTTAGGAACCACTCAGCATATCCCCATGGAATTTTCTGTGTGTACTAATGGGACCCCAGGGCATGTTTTTAGCAAGTTAGTTTTTGAAAATTTAAAAAAAAATAATAATAGTGTGGGGCCTTAGTTCACACTCATCCCGGTAATGATGATCTGATTTCCATCTATCTATCTATCTATCTATCTATCTATCACTAAAAGTCTGATTCCTTTTATCTGTGTGTGATCTCTATGTATCCAAAACGGTGCTTTGTAGACAGAGTTATTGAATTAAGGTATCCCTAAAAAAGAATTTTGATCTCTTATTGGGGCAAAAGGCCCCATGTAGGCCTTCCACAGGAACTAGCTCGAAATCCCACCCTTAATACAAAACTAAATTCTATTTAGTACATATCTTTTTGAAGTGTGAAAATTAAAATCAGTGCATATCATATGTCCTGATGATATTATTAATCACTGCTACCCACAACAGACTGGTTTAATCACTGTCGCTGGGTTTAGGTTCTGACCTTTATATCTATCTATCCAGACTTCACCCAGCCCTAACCGTTAATAGTAGAAACTTGAAATTTTGCACACACACTTGCCTCAATGTTTTTGTTTCTTGAAAATTCAATTTACAATTTAAGTATATTCCAAATTGGTCCCTTAGTTTGTGTCCAGCTGCATTCTCACTCGTTTTTTGAAAATTTGGACTTTTTAGTGATCACAGCCCCAAAAAGTTAAGAAAAGTAACTTACTCAATAATCACCCCTTTTTTACCAAATTTTTAATTGATCATCACCAACATGCCATGCTGCCAAAAGATGTTGGTCATATGACGGTTTCTAGTGAGCGACTTTTAAAAAAAAGAAATTATAAATTCATGATTCCAACCATGCTTAATTTACAAGGTGAAAAGTAGCATATATGGTGGAGGTGATTCATAATTTCCTTTGGAATGCTAGTCTAGTCTTGTGTTTACTACCCTTTCTTCTGTTCATACAACACAACTTTCAATCAACCTTTGAACTCTACGAACAATTTACGTGCCTTACCTAATCTTGTGTTTTTTCTTAAAATAAATTCATTATGTTACGGTAAAGCATCCGTCTCTTAAGAAACAACTCCCAATGGAGTATGGACGGCCGGTGACGAAATCCTGGTTTTCATTGCATGCGTTAGCTTAATGATCGAGTCGAGATGGAAATTTGTCCTAATGAAGAGTTTTCCACACTCTTTGTTCATACCCGGAATCAAACTCTGGACCTTCTGCGTGTGAGACAGACATGCTAATCCCTACACTCATACACCATACTGCCTCACTTACATACACACTCTTTTTAATAAGTAATTGTTTCTCAACCATGTACGATCTAGTTTAGTCTTTACTATACTTTCTTCTGTTAATATTAAGTTGTCGTTTATGAACGGAAAATTAAAATCAACTTAAAAATGTAAACAAGCCTGGTTTATTGATCAAAATAAGCTCCTTTTGATTCAATAACTTTTCTATATAGAAATTAGTTTGAAGCTAAAAACTATTCGAATGCTGTCATCATCACTTCTTCGTTAGCATACTTTTTAGTGGTAGAGTTTCACAATCTACCAAAGCCAAGATGCTGTTATTCAGTTTTACTTGTGCTATAAAGTTTAGTAACCTGGAATTGAAGTCAGAGAAAATCGGTCAATTTAACAATAAAAAATAAATAGTATGTTAACTCGAAAAAACACGAGTCTGTTAACTTTGCGTTGGAATGACAGTGAGGTCATTCTTCAAATTCTTCTTTTTAGCAAAATGTGAGCATTTTTCAAATATTCTCTTCCAGTCCGTTTTCAGAAAGGCGCTAGTGAGCCTTGATATATGGTCAAAGGGAGATGATTTTAATCAGAAGTTATTCCTTTGATATTGACATGCAATGTTTCTAATATGAATTTAAGAGTTTAATAGGTGTATATTTCTTTCAATAATGAAAAGAAATTGTCATACAAACTGATATATGGTCAAAAGGAGATGATTCTAATCAGAAGTTATTCCCTTTGATATTGACATTCAATGTTTCTAATATGAATTTAAGAGTTTAATACGTGTATATGTCTTTCAATAATGAAAAGAAATCACTGTCATGAAATGTTTCAGCTTCCTCTGATAGAAAAGTTTCTGATAACGAAATAAAAAAGTGGAATATATTAATTTCGTTTTTTGTCTGTTCTTTTTAATATTTTGAAACTTTAAATTCATTTCTAAACAAAGAAAATAAAAACCTAAGTATGTGAACTCGAAAAAAGATGTTTCCATGTTAACTTTCCGTTGGAATGACAGTGACGTCAGTCTTTCCTTCTTCAAAATCCCTCTTTGTTTTAAAAACAATATCTGATTGTATTTGGTTGTTCAGAAAGTAATAACCTCATTTTCAAGAAAATAAAAATGGATGCAAATGGAATTAAATTAAATTTGTATTAATTAATGACATAATTGTCGTCATTAGTAATTACAATAACCCAATGTGATGGCAATTCTTCCATCCCCTGCCTTAAAAATATGGGGCTCTTGAAGAAAAGAAAACTGAAAGACATCTTCCTTATTTCTGAATGTCCTGGCACTAAGAAAATGGTATCCTAACCGAAACAAATAATAATCCAAAACTGCTAGGTCTGGTGAGTATGGAAGATGAGGAAAGATCCCCCAGTCTAAAAACTTCATTTTCTCCTGGGGTTATGTTGAGGGAGGCTTTTTATTGTCATGTTGGTGGATGACACTCTTCCACCAAAGCTGTGCATTTCTGGTATTTCTTTTTTAAATACTGAAAACATTTTAATCATGAATATAAAATGGGAGAAAATCGGTCAATTTAACAGTAAAAAACATACACGTTTTCTCGAGTTCACATACTATGTTAATTTTCCGTTGGAATGACAGTGACGTCATTCTTTCCTTCTTCTTCTTCCTATGTACAAGAGAACTTTCACTCAACCTTTGAACTCTACAAACAATTAAATCTTGTGTCGTTTCTTCTTGAGATAAATTCATTGTTTATAACTTCAATCTTTATCTTCTTTCAATTTCTACATCTATTATTTCTCGGTGAAAAAAGCCCTTCAAACACAACTGAACTCATTTCTTAACAAACTGGTGACCCCAAGTAGAACATTATACTTGCTGCAGGCAAGAAGTTCAGATATGACTGATATAACATATGTGTTGTTACGTTATGTCATCTATGTGACAAGTACAAGTTATGTTATTATTATTATATTATGCCTCTTTGAGCATCTCCAAACTATACACAATATTTACACATCAACTTCAAAACAAATACAAAATTCATAAAAACATATTCAAATGTACATAAATACAAACATCTACCATTTAACACAATTCACAGATCAGACTCTCTTGAAAACCTCCTGACATATTCAAAAAATGTCCTTGTAATCTCGTGTTTTTTTTTCCCTAATTATTTTAATTATCTAAATTATTTTAAAACTCTCTCCACTATTGCTATCTTTAACATGACTAGGCAACTTATTCCAAAAATATATTACTCTACTAAAAAAAAAATATATATAGTGTGCATCCGGACCCTTTCTCAAGCACACACTGCTCCATTCATAAACATATATTCAAATGTACATAAATACAAACGACATCTACAATTTAGCACAATTCATAAATCAGACTCGCTTGAAAATCTCATCTGACAGATCCTATGAATGTCCTTGTAATCTCGTGTTTCTTTATCCATTATTTTAATTATCTAAATTATTTTTAAAACTTTGTACACTATTGCTATTTTTAATATAACTAGACAACTTATTCCAAAAATATATTACTCTATTGTAAAAAAAATCTAACTGTTTAATAGATTTAATTTTTTAAATCTGTCTTGTCAATAGATTTCCAGTTCGAGGAGAGATATTAAAAAATGGTGTACCATATTTAGAAATTCCATTAATTATTTTGAAAGTCTCAATTAAATCCCCCCTCATTCTTCTCTCTAGCAACATTATGCAAGGTTCAGTAGATAAAACGTATATTGTTTTTGTGATTCCTTTTGCAACTCCTCTATATGAGTATACATGACGGTGGTTCCCAAACTGGAATCTACAAATGTATTATTGGGGGTCCGTGAGCTTGTTGAGTAGGAAGACCTTTCAAAAGCCTTGGTAATAAAAAGGTTGGGAACTACTGATATAAGTACTTTGAGTTATTCCTCATAGGCAGGAGAGTACTTATCAACTTCCGGTAGGGGGCGCTGTTTTACATTCTGGTAAACGAGCAGCGCTGTTTTACATTCTGGTAAACAAGCAGCCATATTGTCATTGTGACTAGTAGTAGTAGATCAGAGAGCTCGAGGAGACACGTGTGTATAGTTGACCACGGTCATTATATGAATAAAGGATCTGTGAGTACGTCTTCTGTTTGCATTTTTAATCTGTTAATATCTGTCATTAAACCAACCCTACATATGGTACATTCATGACAAAACCTGTTTTCTTGCACAGATTTCTTCTGTGTGTTTTCTTAATGGTAAATGTTTCTTCCTTTTCTGTTTCAGTGCGTCGTCACAAACGCACCAAACTGTGCGATCTGGAGCCGATGGACACAATCTTTGTCAAACATGTGAAAGAGGACAGTCCTGCCCATAAGGCCGGCCTAAATCCAGGCGACAGAATTGTATCCGTCAACGGAGAGTCAGTGACAGGCAAAACTTATTCTCAAGTTATTACTCTCATCCAGTCCAGGTAAGTGCATTGTGATTTTCTTAGATATATTAATCACCACTACCAACGGTTTAGGTTATTCATGTATTCATGTGCCCAGCTCCAACCGTTCATAGTAGAAACTTGAAATTTTGTACACACACACCCCTCAATGAGTAGGGAAAATGCTTTTTTTTGTTTTTTGAAAATTCACCCCAAAAATAGGTTTTTAGAGGGGGGTTCAATTTTATCTATCTATGTATCTGGATTTTGCCCAGCCCTAACTGTTCATAGTAGAAACTTGAAATTTTGTGCACACACTCCCCTCAATGAGTAGGGAAAATGCTTTTCTTTGTTTTTTGAAAATCTCCCCCCAAAATAGGGTTTTAGTGGGGAGGTTCAATTTCCAATGTAAGCTTATGCTAAATTGGTCACTAGTTTGTGCCCACTTGTTTTTTTGAAGATTTAGACATTTTTTAATGATCACAGCCCAACTTTTTAATTGATCACCCCCACCACAGCATATATGGGTGGCAGTGATTCATAATTTTCATTGGAATGCTCTTCTTTTTTATTTGTCTAAATTTCTGAGATGAGGAATTATTATTATACTTCTATACCTTTATTTCTGGTAGATATAAACACAGCAAAAAGGGTTATCATGCCAGTCTGCAGATAGGGTTCTTTTGTCTGCGGGTGATTTTTAGCTGTCAGTTCGTTGATAATTAATTTGTAGTTAAACATATTGTGGCCAATGTCATTTTTTAGATTACTTTTGAAAGTACAGTAACCACTTGTCCACTTAACTGTCAGAATATTCCCGCAAAGGGGACCCCCATAGCTAACCCTTGATTTAAATAGTTGGGTCGACCCTGGGCAAGTCACACCTCACCTTAAAACTTCAATGCCAAGTCATTCATTCATTCAAACCCTCACTATAACGAACCTTGATATAATGAATTTCGGCTTTAACGAACACATGGATGCATCCAAACTGACTTCGGATTTACCGAACAAAGTTCAATAAATGTGGTGAACACGCGGACCATAACAAACTTATAATTTACTAAACAAAGTTAGATAAATGCGGCAAAGATGTGGTTCATAACCTTTTTTATTATTTAATGAACAAAGTTAGATAAATGAGGCGAACACGTGGACCATAACAAACTTTCGTATTTACCAAATGATGTTTGTTATATGCTGCGAACGATCGAAGTTACTACTTATTTTTCAAAGGAGGGGCAATCATCAGGTATAACGAACTTTCAGCTCTAATGACAACTCCCTCCCCCAATTAGTCCGTTATAGCAAGGGTTTACTGCATTTGGAAGTGGCTGTTTTCTCACTGAGACCGTTCCACAGATTGGTAACTCTGGGGGAGAAGAAGTGGTGTCGAACTCCTGTAGATTCTTGTGCTTGAAGCTTCTTGCTATGCCCTCACGTTGCAGTGCTGAGTGATGTGGACAACATTATCTTTCATGGACATTTTACGCAGTGGCACTTGATGTCCAATGTGTGAACGTTAATAATGAATCAGTGTTTCCCCATAAAACTGCCATCATTCGTCGGTAGTTTAAAGTCTCCAAGTTCAGTTTTTGCCATCACTCAGAGTAGGATAGAGGGCGAAGATAAGGGAGTGGTCTTTTTGCACGGCGTTGTACCATCTCAATGGCCTCGATGTTCTATTTTAGGTGTGGGCTCCATATACATGAGGCGTATTCTAAGTATGGTCTGACTAATGCCTTGTATCGTAACAGGAATGTATCTGTGTGTCCATTATCCACTGATTTACTCCGTCATATATTCTGGCTCAGTGGAAGAGGTAGACTAGCACCATCGCTAGGACGAATTCACTTGGAAGATTACCAACTATGAGCGACTCCTGAAGAAGGCTGGAGAGTACAACAGCCGAAACGTTGTGACTATAACAACCAAGATGAAGACTATTCCGAGTAAATCAGTCTATTAATCACTGCCACCTACAACACTGGTTTATTGCTGGGTT
>VCCN01006858.1:806130-816310 GCA_006491835.1 Architeuthis dux | reverse complement strand
CATGCCTTTCTCAAGGGCATTAGTGCGAAGTGAACATAAACATTCTCAGCTAGAACTCGCCAATTCTATTGTTCGTGCCACTAGCCATTTCGCCACTCACACCTAATATATGACTTATAAAAAAAACTCTTCAACTTTTTAATACTAAGCTATGTAATTTATGCTTTTGGAGATTTTTTGTTCAAATTTTTAAAATTCCCTATCATCTGCTTAAGTTTTTTAAGCAGACGCAAATTTTGGGGAGAAAAAATTGCTTGAAAAAATATTGCATATTCAAAATATTTGTGTTGGTGTGATTTGATGGTTCATCCGATTTCTTTTCATATAATACTGTCTGCGTCTGTCCGTTTGAAATAATCATACGGGAAAGGTTTAAATTATCTCCCTTGGCTTGCTGAAAGTAAAGGTATGTAGAGTTATCTTCCTTGGGCAAAAACTCTATTCACCCAAGAACTACAAATGTTGGATGCTAAAAATTACAATAAAATCAGAAAAATGACTTTTTAAAAAAATCAAGTTGGAATTTTTTTTATTTGTCTTTGTATTAATTAAGTAGCTTGATGCTATACAATCCTTCAAATCGGTTTTAATAGCAAGGATCAATACAGTTTGTAGTTCTGCTTGATTCGAACATTGTTTCTTAAAGTGATGAATAAAAGAAAGGTCTGGATCCTGCCCAACAATTTTGGGGGTAAGGTATGCTCGTACAGTATTCTGATCTAGGAGCATTACCTTTTTTCATTCTTTTCCACCCTAATCACACAGCTTAGAGTGTACTCGATTAGCTGCTGAGTGCACAGGGAAATGTGTCCTAATGAAGAGATTTCCACACTTTTCACTCATACCGGGAATCGAACCAGGGACCGTATGCGTTTGAGGCAGACATGCTAACCATTACACCATTCCCCCAGTGAATGAAATTATTTTTGGGGTCAATGAAACTAAATGGATGAATGGAGGGTCAATGAATTTACACAGATATTATATTTTTCTATACTTGAAAAAGCAATTTTTTTGTTGTAAAACTACACAATAAGAAAACATTTTTTTAAAAAACCTACTGTCCCATTTTACAGAGTTGTACAATTCTGTTTCTTCACATCTGACTTTACAAATGAGTGACAAAATTTGAATTACATTGTTTATTTACTAATTCTAATTAAACATGGATTTTCAGAGAGAAAAAATAAATTTATTTGTATAACAGACGATACTTAGCAACACTGTAAAAAACGAACTCTATTTTTATATTTTTTTGAGAATTGATTAAATAAAAATGTTCTCTTAATGAGATCAAAAAAGAATAAGAAAACATTGTTTCTAAGTTCCAAGAATGTTGTTTACTTTCACAAATGTTTATACTTTATACAAAATATTTGGCACAGGGCTGTAGGGGGGTAGGGGGAAAAGGGTGTTGGTCTTCTTTATTCTATCTTACTCTTAACTAGATTCATTTGCGACCCATTCCTACTACAATTTCTCTTTCATCAAAAGAATTCACCAAAACAATTTCATACTTCGCATTTACCATAATACCACATTCATTCTTTCAACTTTCAAAAATTAATTAATTTTTTACTACTATTTACATTCATCCTAATTTTTAGTTTGTTTAATCACGTAAAGGCCAGCACGGCCGTATTATTGCTTTTCCAGCCTGTGTCGATGGCAGTTGCCTGTGGCAATACGTTCTCCATAATGACTGCAGGAACAGACAGAGTTGTCCCTTAAAAAAGAAATTTTAAAACTTTTTTTTTAAAAAGTGATTGGAAATGTATAGGATAAAATAACTAATATTTTGATTGGATAAATGTTGAAAATGAAAAAGATTTACTGCAGAAAAATTGAAAAGGACAATGTAATTTAAATAAAAATTATAGTTTCACCAAAACAATTTCATAATTCGCATTTACCATAATACTGCATTCATTCTTTCAACTTTCAAAAATGGATCGCATCATAAGGACTGATTTGACCGATCACCACTAAAGAAGCTAACATTTTTTTTACTTTCATACTAAGCTGGCACAGCAATGACTGTTTGAGTTTTAGTAAAAAATGATTATTTTATTTTATTATTAAATCAAGTATTGTAAACCATTTTTATTAAATATTTGACTATTATTTACCGTAATCTTAATTTTTAGTTTGTTTAATCACAAGGCCGGCATGGCAGTGTTATTGTTTTATTCGTTTATTGTAAATCATTTAACACATTGTGATTTTTTTTTAAAAACAACTAAAAATTAAGATGAGGGTAAATAGCAGTCAAATATTTAATAAAAATGGTCTACAATACTTGATTTAATAAAAAAATAAAATAAAATAATTGTTTTTTACTAAAACTCAGTCATTGCCAGCTTAATACGAAAGTAAAAAAAAATGTTAGCTTCTTTAGCGGTAATCTGTCAAATCAGTCCTTATGATGCAATCCATTTTCAATGGTTATGTCGTCCTACTTTGCCTAAAATTCTAATAATTTTTGTGTTAATTTTTTTGTCACTCCTAGTTTATTGTAAAATAATTTTTTGAATGAAATGAACTTTTGAAAAATGAGTTAATTTATGTCTTTTTGCTCATGACACAAAATGAACTCTGTATAAAATTATACACAAGGGAGATTAAGACGAAACTGATCAAAAACATAAGAAATTTAGTCCTGGGTGAATGAGATTTTGTGATAAAGACTCGTGGGTGAATGACACTGGAATTGTTTAAGAAACATTTGATCAGAAATTGTTTGATCGTAATTCTGTCTGCTTATTTTTTCAGAATTAAATCCTAAAATAACTGTCAACATAGATTTCTTAAGATATTTTCTATAGTTTTGAGAAGGGTCATTAACATTAAAATAGTTCTTCAGACGATTGAACTCCTTCTTGTTTGTGTTAACACAATGTTTTGGCTGATCTATTCTTCGGCCTTCCTCAGGTGTAATATCCGAATGTGATGTGGTAAACAGAAGTTTTTAATTTCAAAGGAGGTAACCCTTCTAATGTAGGATTCATTTGAAGTTAAGAACTTCTGTTTACCCCATCACATTCAGATATTACACCTGAGGAAGGCCGAAGAATGGATCGGCTGAAACATTGTGTTAACAACAAGAAGGATTTCAATCATCCAAAGAACTATTTGAATAACTTTTATAGCTTTTAATTGTAATTTAATTATGATGTGAACTTCATGAAAATTTATCATCGTCTCTCAATTTGCTGTGTGTGGTACGTTTTGCTGTGTATTGCTCTCATTGCTGTGTATGGTACATCGTTTTGCAGTTTTTGAAAAACCACGTCAGTGATAAACAAAGTAAATAAATAGAATAGTTCTGGTTAGTCGCTCAACTGTCACGTGACCAACGTCTTTTGACACAATAAGTTTCTTCTCTCACCTTTTGTTGGGAGGTGATCACTAAAAAGTTTGAATTTAAAAAAAAAAAAATAAGAGTTAACGCTGCCAGAACCAAAGTAAGGAACAAATTTAGCATAAATTCACATTTGTCCCCGCCCCCACCAAGGGGGGGGGGGGGGGGGGTAAAAAAACAAAATAAATAGTTTTTTTCAGGACATAATAAGGAGCAAATGTTTAAATTTCCAGCCTTCTAGCAATATTTGTGTGGCCTGTATCTGTACATAGCCAGCCAGGCAGGCAGAATCACTTAAAAATTAAAGAAACCTATGTTTGTAATTTTGGTTGACGGTTTTTAATAAATCTTCTAGATATAATCCTTAAAATGGAACCAACTGATTTTGATAATAATGACCGTTTGATACTTATATATTCTTCTGTACTTATATATTCTGCTTATATATATGCACCTCATAAGTAAAAGTGATATTTTTTTGCAAAATCTTTTTTTTAAATATCTTATCTAGGATCTCATAGATCCTAGACAAGATATTTAAAAAAATATCCAATTCCCAAGTGTTTTTGTTTTTAAAAGTATTCAGCTTTTACTGTGCAACTTTTTTCACTTTTTTTTTTTTTGTTCCTGGGTAATAAGTGTTATTTTCTGATTGATTATGGCTAAAAACTATAAAAACTGTCTATTATTCCTTTCAAACATTTATTTTTTGTTCCTGGTTAATAAGTGTTATTTTCCTATTGATTGTGTAAAATGTATAGCAAATGTCAATTATTCCCTTCAAACTTTGCTTTTGTGACCAAGACAGTGATAATTTGAAATCTACTTATTTTCCAATTCACATAAAGTAAGAAAAACAATTACATATGAATATCACTGTCATGGCTACAAAAGCAAAGTTTGAAGGGAATAATAGCCATTTTCTATACTTTTTACAGAAAATAACACTCACTACCCAGGAACAAAAAATGTGTTGCTTGGAGTAATTCAACTCAAAAAGTGAGGACAGTGATAATTTGAAATCTACTTCTTTCCAATTGGACAACGGGCGAATTTGCACATTTTTAATCACATAAAGTAAGAAAAACTTGTAAGAATAAAGTCCTGGTCTCGACCAGACTTGAAACTTGCAAGCATCACTAAGCTGATGCATGCAACAGAAACTGGGTCTTTGTCACCGGGCTCCATACTCCATTGGGAGTTGTCTCTTAAGAGATGGGACGATTTATTTACTTAATCTGAAAATAACACTCACTACCCAGAAACAAAGATCACATTGCACAGTGTCATGGAGAAAGTCACTGTTCACTGCCACAGACCAGATAACTCGTCTTAGCAAACCATCAGCCTAGTGCCAAGGACGAAATATCTCGACTTTTCTTTTTTCTTACATGCATTTATGTATATATTTTTTG
Organism: Architeuthis dux; assembly: GCA_006491835.1. Classification (NCBI taxonomy): domain Eukaryota; kingdom Metazoa; phylum Mollusca; class Cephalopoda; order Oegopsida; family Architeuthidae; genus Architeuthis; species Architeuthis dux. Next base: position 811,534 of record VCCN01006858.1, on the reverse strand, counting down.
ATGACGGCAGATGTATATTTCTCAGTTTCCACTCGTTGCCACTAGGGCAAAACCTTGAAGCCCTAATTTAACGGTTGAATGAATCTGTCTGGCTTGTAACATGATGATTAAAAATTTAGCCTTGAGATAGTTTTAGTGTCTCAGTTCAGTTGACATAACTTTTAGAACACAGTGACATTAAAGTTTATGTTTCATAATATTACATTTCCCTGTAAGACTTGACACTAGATATATTTACTGTGAAAAAAATAATTTCATAAAAGTCTTATGTTTCCTGTATAATGTTGCAGATATACAGTACTTGATATAAGTATTTGAACAGACATTTTGATTCTAACTGCTTGTGTTTGAGAGTTAAAAACAGGAACATTACGCAAGAAAATACATTTTTTTTTGGGTGCTCAACATAACATGGGATGCATTTAGTCATGTTTTGTGGTTCTAAATTTCTTAACAATTCAATTCTTTAGAAAAAATATTTTTCAATAAATTTAACATTCAGAACCACAAAACGTGACTAAATGCATGGCTTGTTATGTTGATTGTAAAAAAAGTTGGTCTTGCGTAATGTTCCTGTTTTAACCTTCAACAAAACCAAATGATTAGAAGCAAAATGTCTGTTTGTTCAAATACTTATAACAGGTACTGTGTGTGTGTGTGTGTGTGTATACTTTTTTGTCAATGATAATTTATAGATAAAAAAAAGTATTGCTTATAAGTATTTGAACAAACACAAAATCTGTTTTCATTCCCTGAGATTGCAGGAGCCATTATGGATTCTGATCAAAATTAACTTATTAGTTTGGCAACTCTTCCATATAGCGATGTGAGTTCACTTTTTTAAATCTCTTTGAAAGATTCTGAACAAGATTTTAGAAGATAGAAACAAAAACTTGCTTTTTTTTCATTTAACAATTTAATTCTTTAAAAAAAATTTAAAAAGAAATTTAGCATTCAGAACCACAAAACATGATTATGTTGATTGCAAAAAAATGTTTTTTCTTGTGTAATGTTCCTGTTTTTAACTCAAAACCCAGCGATTAGAAGCAAAATTTCTTTGTTCAAATACTTATGACAGGTACTGTTGCTTGCAATAAAATTTGGTTCTTCTTGTGTAATGTTCCTGTTTTTAACTCTCAAACTCAAACGATTAGAGATAAAATGGCTGTCTGTTCAAATACTTATAACAGGTACTATAACTTCCCTCAGTCATGTTTATAATTCTCTTGTTGTATGTGTTGGGGCAGAACACACTACCCCTCCCCCCCCCATAAAAAGATAATGTGACATTTTTAAATTCCTTAGTTTCCAAGCTGTTCAGCTTTAAATTATCTGTGAATAATAACAATAGGTAGAATATGAGTTGAGTTAAAGAATGTGGGTGAGAAGAACAGGAGTAGTAATAGTAATCCTCCTTATCTTGTAGTACTATACTGCTGTCACACTTAGGACTTTTTATCTACATTCATCAGCCAGTTGAACTGCTTTCGACTTTGCATACTTAAACTGCTGTCTCCTAGGCTATAGTTCAGTGGTTCCCAACCTTTTTGAGTCATTCCCCACTTTTATCAATAGGATTACTTCCATTTAAATAAGTTGCAACAAAGAATAATTTCAAATAATAACTTTATTTTGCATATAATTAGACAGCTTCATACTAAGAATTAGTTTAATTTTATAATTGTACAGCTGCTGCTGTTTATTTGTTACTCAAAGAAAACAAGTGAAAATAATTAGGAACACATCATTAGAAATTCCAATTTATTACATGAAAAATGAGAATTCTGCTATCATAACTGATATATATACACATCAATGTCATCTCTGTTCTTGTTTTTTTGCTACTAGTTCTTCGATTTGTGGGTCTATTAGTGAGAGAGCACATCTTAAATCATTCTCAACTTGGGGCTTATTTCGAGCCTTCGATTTGTGAGTCTATTAGTGAGAGAGCACATCTTAAATCATTCTCAACTTGTAGCTTATTTTGAGCTTTCAATTTGTTGGTCTATTAGTGAGAGAGCACATCTTAAATTATTCTCAACTTGGAGCTTATTTCAAGACTTCGGCTTAATAGATAGAAGCGCAGAAAACCCTATCTTTAGACTGGACTTTTATTTTAACTAATAGCCTTATTCCCCCCTTGGACTACACGAATCCCCCTCCCCTTGCCTGTTGGGAACAACTTCTATAGTTTATAGATTCTTAAGATTAACCTCATTTGAATTTAAGCTCAGATGGTTACCAGGATGTGGCCAAAGCTGTCTACGGCTGCCCATTATAGCCAGCTGGAGGACATTGAAAACCAGGTTCTACAAAACCATCCAAAAATAATCCAGGATGTAGCTTCCTCATAACTCAAAGTTCAATGCATAATACACACTCCCTACATCCCATGATACTAATATTGTAAGTTTATGTATGTTTATATGCATATTGATTATGTATATATGTACTGGCAAATATGGTAGATTACATATATACAATGATGAGCTAAAACATTATGGCCACCTGCCTAATGAGGTGTCGGTTGTCCAGGTGTCTGCAAAACAGCTCTTACCTAATCAGGCATGGACTCTAAAAGACCTCTGCAATGTTTCCTCTGGGATTTGTTACCAGAATGTTAACAGCAGGTCCTTTAACTGCTGCAAGTTACGTGGTGGATGTTCTACAGAGCGAACTTGTTGCTCCAACACATCCTATAAGTGTTCAATGGGATTGAGATCTGGGGAGTTTGGTGGCGAGGGCAACAATGAAATCTTTATGTTCCTGAATTCATTCCCTTACAAGATCGCTTTGCAGTCTTTTGGCTAAGATCAAGGTGTAGTATCTGTTCTTCGAAACCGGCATTGTCTCGTGGGGGGGGGGTCCTTGTGGCATGCTCGGGTATCGTCCTGGGAGAAGTTGCACAGGATATCTTGGCCAGCTGGTCGGGAGGCGATCACCATTAGCATGCTCAGGATTCGTCCTGAGAAGCTTTTGGGATCTCCACCCCTTCCCCCTCCCCTTTATCCCAGTCCTCAGTGACAGGGATTTGGGATTCTCCCCTCTCAAATCTCTAGTTACGGGGACATGGGATCCTCCACTTCACCTCCCTGAATTTGGCACTAAATGACCCATCAAGGGTCAATGTGCCGTTAAACAAAACAATCAATCAATTCCCTTACAACTCATGCAGTGTGACAGGGTTCACCTTGTACATGCTTAAAGGGGGGGTAATAAATCTGAAAACCTTCTTTTTTTTTTTTCACGTCACCCATCTATCATGGCCTTTATGCCAGACTAAGTTTAGTAAATACCTACTTTTAGATGCATTTGTTGTTTGGTTGATTCAGTGTTGCCAAATATGGTTTGTTATTTATAGGTAAATGTCTTTAAAAATGGACTAAAATGTTTAATTTCGAGCTAACTTTATAGTTAAAAATCAATTCAAATAACCATACACTAAGACGCCAGAACAAATTATTAATAAAAGTTGTATATTTACTTTAATTAACTCTTTCCTCCCTGACAGCCATGTTGATTACTTCCCTGACTGCCTGCTCTAATAATGTGCCGGTGTGCCCTGAAACTAATTTAACAGCCTGTTGCTGAACAAAAAAATACAATAGGCAGTAAATAAATTGCTATATCTCTTTTAATATTACATGTACACTTACTAAATTTTCAGTGATTATTCCCAATGTGTCACTTCCAAGTCCAGTGAAATAAAATCATAAAAAAACTTATTATTGATTGATTGGCATTGTCATGATTTAAATCTGTGTATGATTTAAATTTAAACAAGTTTTTTTAGTAATCTTTTTTTTGTTGCCCGGGAAATAATGCAAATATGAGATCACAGTTCTACATGTGATCAGGGCATGAGTGAAATTTATTATCACGCCTGGAGGCGTTATTAGGGAAGAAAGAGTTAAACTTTCTAATTATTGTTGCCAAGTGTCGTTTGTTATTAATAGCTAAAACTGTCTTCAAAATGGCTAAAATCTGTTCAGCTAATTTTATAGCTAGAAATGTTATATCTATTCATTTAAATCCCACTTATCAAATAAACTTACTATATATTAAAACTCCAGGACAAATTATTGATAAAAATTGTACATTTACTTTTATTAAACTTTCTAATTATTTTTTTTTAAATGGTCAGATTTTCGGCAATCGTAGATTTTTATCAGCTAAATTGGAGAAAAAAATCAGGCGGATCTAGCCGAAAAATGGCTAATTTGGCAACCCTGGTTTGGTTGTACTCTATAACAGAAATTGGATAGGGGAGAGAGAAATGGGAGTGTTTTTCACTTTCTATCTCTGTCTCTCATTAAGCTCTCTCTTTCTCTTTACATTACACTCTAGCATTTCCCAGGTCTCTCTCTCTTTCTTGTTTACATAAACAACAGGGATGTTTCTTCCGGAGTTCCCCCCCACCTCCCGGAGGGCAAGGAAACTGCAGCTGCTGCTGGTTCTGAGTTCACGGGGGGTGGGGGGTAAGAAACCAACAAAATCCAATGCTGCCCTGGGAGTGGAAGGGAGAAAGATAGATTGATGATATACATTGCACAAAAAGACCTTTTTGCAAATGGTGTCTCATAATTAGGATGTGTAATATCAGTAGAAGAAAGAATCTTTTTTTTTTTTTCCAAACCTCCATCTCTGTGTGTGGAATTCATTGGTTTAAGGTTGCTTTCGTCATGTTAGATTTTAACATTACTTATATAACTTGATAAGTGTGGTTAATTTGTTCCAAAACTTTCCGTACAGTTCAAAACTGCACTCTTCAAGGTCTTATTATAATTTAATGTGTTTTTTCTTCAGCTTATACTAGTTACATTAATTTGTGCAGCAATACTTTAACCGTACTACATCAAAACCCACAAGAATCAAAACCGCACTGTTCAAGGTCTTATTATAATTTAATATTTGCTTTTTCAGCTTATACTTAGTTGCATTAATTCATACAGCAATACCTTAACCGTACTACATCAAAACCAGCACTAATCAAAACCGTACTGTTCAAGGTCTTATTATAATTTAATGTGTTTTTTCTTCAGCTTATACTTAGTTACATTAATTTGTACAGCAATACCGTAACCGTACTACATCAAAACTGTACTGTTCAAAGCCGCACTATTCGAGATATTGTTGTACTATTAACTCTCCTCCGCACACATGGGGTGTAAGGGTTTTTTTATTTTTATTTCAGTCCAGTAAAAGTGTTGGGATATTCCATAATGTCTACAGGAAATACCAGACATTTTAGGAGAGCTTACAATTAGAAAAAAAAAAGAGATAGTTGTGTCATATTCTATATCACTAGCTGAGAATCCACGTTACTGGCGGGTTCTTCAGCTAGTTTCTATGGATGGCCTAAATCATTGATTTGAACTATGTATTTATTGAATCATAACTTATT